>PITA01007739.1:0-60473 GCA_004023965.1 Spilogale gracilis
CCCATTAACTGCTATTTTAAAAAATGTTTAACTTTAGGGGCACCTGAGTGGCTCATTTGTTAAGTGTCTGTCTTCCTTTCAGGTCATGATCCCGGAGTCTGGGGATTGAGCCCTCAAACGGACTCCCTGCTCGGCGGGAAGTCTGCTTCATCCTCTCTCACTCTCCCTGCTTGTGTTCCTTCTCTACCTGTGTTTCTCTGTGTCAAATAAATAAATAAATAAAATCTTCAAAAAAAAGTTTAACCTTAGAAGTGGGTTGTTTAATTTCTAAATCCCTTGACATTTTCCAAATATTTTTCTTTGATTTATTTTATTGCTTGTAATTTCATTAGTTATGGTCAGGGAACATACCCTGTATAATTTTAATTAGTGGAAATTTATTGAGACTTGTTTGATGGGTTAGGTTTCCCACTGAGCAGGGAGCCCAACATGGGGCTCGATCCCAGGATTCCAGGATCATGACCTGAGCCGAAGGCAGTTGCCCAACCAACTGAGCCACACAGGCACCCCTATATCTCTAATTTTTTTTAATGGTTCCTCTATTCTAGGATTTACAATAGACATCTTTTTTTTTCCTAAAGGAGGCTTTTTATTTTTAATTTTTTAAGATTTTATTTATTTGTCAGAGAGTACAAGCACAAGCAAGGGTGAGCAGCAGAGGCAGAGGGAGAAGCAGCCTCCCCAGCTGACTAGGGAACCCAATGTGGAACTCGATCCCAGGACCCCAGGATCATGAACCGAGGTGCAGGCAGATGCTCAACTGACTGAGTCACCCGGTGCCACAACAATAGACATCTTTTAACTTATAACATCTTTAACTAACTTCAAATAGTATTTTACTACCTTGTGTGTAATGTCAGAGCTATGTAATACTCCACCCTTATTTTCCCCTCTCATCCTCTGTGCCATTCTTGTCATATATTGTACTCCCACATATGTTCTAAACCTAATGTTACACATTATACTGTTACAGTTTTTAAATAGTCAATTTTTAGTTAAAGAACTTTAAAAATTATATGTATGCATATTTAAACTTTCTACTTATGAAGGTGCCTGGGTGGCTCGGATGGATGGGTGTCTGCTATCAGCTCAGGTCATGATCCCAGGGTCCTGGGATCAAGCCCCAAATCAGGCTCTCTGCTCAGTGGAGAGCCTGCTTTTCCCTCTCCCACTGCCATTCCCTCTGCTTGTGCTCTCTGGATCTGTCTCTCTGTCAAATAAATAAATTACATTCAATAAAGAATGTTTAACATGTTTACTCAGGTACTCATATATTTACAATTTCTAGTAATTATTACTCTTTGTGTAGCTGTAGGTTTATAGTTTTTACTATATCTAGAAATTTTTCAGTGCTTATTTCTTCAAATATATGTTTTTAACTCAGGAAGTAAACAGTTATGTCCAGTACAGCCCTGACCACATGCCCACAACTCTGGGCAGACCGCTTTTAGGGCTACTAATGATTCTTCCAATATGTAGTCTACCTTGTACATACTTACTTCTCAGCAACTATTTGTAGAACCATATGTAGGAAATTGCTTTAACACTTTTTATTTTAAAATGTATTTAAAACAAAAACATGTTCATGGTACATTCCAACATACAAAAGGTATTTTGTGAAAAGTAAGTCCTTTTTTCAAGACCACTATCAATTTCCTACCCCTTCTAAGGCAATCAGATTTTTATCCTCCCAGAATCTTCTGGGCATGTTCAAACATATATGAGTATATATTCTTTTTTTATATATACCTTTTATCCAAGTGATAGCATTTTATATATATTGTTCTTCATCTTTCTCTGACTCCCTACGTTTCAGTAATCATTCCATATCAGTATATATAAAGTTGCCTTATTCCTTTAATGGCTACAAAACATGACATCAGATAGAAGTATCATAGTTTAACTGGTCATATTGAAGGACATTAACCTTTTATAAGGGAAGGAGAAAAAAGTGTCCAGAACAGAGAGTACTGGGACACCTGGGTGGCTCAGCTGGTTAAACATCTGCCTTTGGCTCAGGTCATGATCCTGGGGTCCTGGGATGGAGTCCCACACTGGGCTTCTTGCTTGGTGGGGAGCCTGCTTCTCTCTCTGCCCTCTACTCCCCACACCTTCTCGGCTTGTGTGCTCTCTCTCTGACAAATAAATAAAAAATATATATTTTTAAAGACCAGAGGGGCACCTGGGTGGCTCAGTTGGTTAAGCGACTGCCTTCGGCTCAGGTCATGATCCTGGAGACCCGGGATCGAGTCCCACATCGGGCTCCCTGCTCAGCAGGAAGCCTGTTTCTCCCTCTCACTCCCCCTGCTTGTGTTCCCTCTCTGGCTGTGTTTCACTCTGTCAAATAAATAAAATCTTTAAAAAAATTTTTTTTAAATAAATAAATAAAATTTTAAAAAGACCAGAGAGTACTGTGATGAAAGAAAAATAATGACCTTGAAGATTGTTTGACTATTTGAATTTCCAGTATTCTAGACTTCGTATCAGCAAAAAATAAAAATAAAAAAATAAGTGTTTTCTAATGAGCAAGTCTTAAGAAGAAATAAGCCACTAAGATGTAAGCTTCTGCTTCTGATGTAACAGCTTTGGGAAAAAGCCAGTGAGAAGCCGGCCTCCCACCTAATGTGAAGAAAATCACCAGGAAATTTAACCCCAGTTGTGGGAGGATGGACCCCATGTGTGTCTTGAGATTTTAGAAGACATGGGAGAACTGACTTTCCTCCTTGGCTGGCTCCATGTATAAACACCAAAGTGAAAGAGCTTGGTAGCCATCCAGTCATCATCTATTATCCCCCCCCTCCTCAACTTCATGCAACCTGAAAAAATCTTTGAGAGGATGTTTCTTGTCCTGGTACCAAAAATAGATTGCCGGGGGTGGGGTGGGGGGAGTTGTGCTACTGCAGTGCTCTACTCTATAGTATGTATCTTATAATTCAATATTATGTATTATAAGTAGTAATTATATTAATTATGTAAGTTACATATAATATATATTTATGTATGTATACCTACCTGTACATATATGTATTACATATAAGTATATATGTTTTCTCTAAAATTTTACTGACATTGGGGGCTCCTGGGTGACTCGGTTAATTGGGCATCTGACTTGATTCTGGCTCAGGTTGTGATCTCAGGGTCATGGAACCAAGCCCTGCGTCAGACTCTGTGCCCAGCACGGAGTCTGCTTATCCCTCTCCCTCTGCTCCTCACCCTGCTTGCTCACTCTGTCCTTAAAATAAAACAAATAAAATCCTTAAAAATTTTTTCTGACATAAAATATGTATAGCACACAATTTATAACAATAAAATATACAGTATACTCTTGTACCTTTCATATAGTCAAGAATTCTCACAGAAATCTTTCACTGATTTTCGTCAAACTATTGTATTCCCAACCAACCTATGCAACTGACAAGTGTAGTTCTGACGTGAATGTTGGCTGATTTTTCCATTTATATTAAATGAATAAGATGAAAGAGAACTAAGCACGTTGTGTGTTGGAACTTTACACGTTCATCAGTGGCCTTAAGCAACTTCTTTGCTGACTCAAGATAACTTGCGGTGCACCGGCAGGCCCCCCAGATCTTTCTGCGCCTACCATATGACTAACAGCTAGGGCACGTTTTTAGGTTTATTATATCATTAACATTTTATCTGTAACTTTATAAACAGCCAAGAAAACAATGCATCAAGGCACGATTAGCAGCATTTACAGGTTCCATGGGTGAATACTCCCAGCGCAGCTGGTTTGAAGGCAGCCAGCGACAGGCAGCTCCTGAACACACGCCGAGAAGAGGCAGGCAGGCGTAGCGCACCGTTATATGGTATTTCTACCATGCAGCTACGAGAGATGTAAATAACCACGAGGGAGTAGTAACAACTAAGATGAGTGTGGGCCATGATCTTTGCTTTTGTATAATTTATTTAAGTGTAAATTTATATAATTTAATTTTTAATAGTATGTTTAACAACTAGCCCATACAATTCCTGAAAATGTAACAGTTTTCACTATCTCTTTGGCTCTGGCTCTGGCATACCACTAGGCCTCACTTTCTCATTTGCCTGCTGTTTCCAAATTTATAAGCCTCTTTGCTTTGTTAACAGCCTGGTTTAAAAAAACAAAACCAAAAATCTCATTTTATCCCATGAAATGGAGTAGGAAAGATTGGGCTGAATTGCTTGCCTCTGTCCTGAGCTCCTCTGGCCAGGTGAGAGCCCGACTTTAGGCAATCAGTTTGCTCAGAGAAAGTTTCGTGAGGGGCTTCCCCATGGAAGGAGAGGAGTGAAGGCTGTGGGTTTCCTGAGAGCCTGTCTTGCTCTTCTGGTCAGCTCACTGCTCTCTTGGCATAACCACAGAGCAGTCCTTTTCTTCATGGATACAGAGAGATTGAAAAAGGGACTAAGACTACATTACTGATAGTGTGTAGTATGTAGGAAAGGGGAAGAAAAAAGCCCTGCTCACCCTAATCCATCCTTGTCTCTTCTGTTTTTCCTTTCCTGTTGTTCCCATCACATTCCTTGATGTCATGCTGGCCATTGTGAGCCGACAGGTCCTCCCTGGCCTGCTGGACAGTCTGTAAGTCAGGAGGGGAGGTGGAGCTGTGGAGGTTGGGGGGAGAAGTGGTCACACCAACACCTCGGAATTGGGCTGGGTCTGCGTGGAGCCCAGAGATGGTCCCCAGCTCATTCTTCCCAAGAACCAATGAGTAAAATTAGGGGCCTCCCACCTGAGGTCAGGGAACCAGGCCCTGGAGTAGAACTTGGGGTGGAAGATGGCCTTCTTTGTCAACTGATTCATTCTCCAGAATTCAACTTGTTCTCCGACTCGGTGGTGTTTGAAAGCAACTTTATCCAGGTACCCGCGTGCAGCTCAGAGCCAGCTCCTTTCTCCTTTCCAAAACTGGCTCCCGAGGTCCAAAAATGCCGTGGCCTCTGAAAGCCCTGGGGAGGAGAAGGAAGCCACTATGGCTAGAGACAACCAGAGGGTCTGGATCCCAGGTTCAGCTTAGTTTGTGTCTACTACCATCGGGACATGGGCTCCCCACGGGTCATATGCTTTAAGGAAACAGAATGATATGCCACAAAAGGGCACACCAGAGCTCACTCTCCAAGCAGGGTCCATAGGCACCCTCCTAGGGTCACTAGGGAGGGGATGGTTGGTCAGAGGGAAGGAAGGTTTGCTATCAGAATCCTGATATCCAACCTCTTCTATTTAGAAATAGCCTTATTTGAGAGCCAAGCCCTTAGAATCAGCCTTGCCCAGATTCTACATCCCCCAAAGGGTGGTGATATGGCCAATGAAAGTGAACATTTTGGGCCTGGGAAGCATGGGGACATTGAGAGTATGGGGCAGTCATTTTATTTTTTTTTAACTTTTAATTTTTTAAGATTTTATTTATTTATCTATTTGTTAGCAAGAGAGCAAAAGCAGAGGAAGGGTAGGCAGAGGGAGAAACAGGCTCCCGCTGAACAGGGAGCCTGATGCGGGACTTGATCCCAGAATCCTGGGATCATGACCTGAACTGAAGGCAGCTGCTCAGTGGACTGAGCCACCCGAGCCTCCCTGTGGCAGTCATTTTAATATACCTTGAGGGGGTGTGGCTGGCTCAGTGGAGCACGCTACTCTTGGTCTTGGGGTGGTGAGTTCAAGCCCCACATTGGGGGTAGATTTTACTTAAAAAAAATATGACATCTTATTGAGGGGCTGTCCACCTCCCTCTAAAGGTCTAGTGGGGGCCTGACCCTTCTCCTCTGCAGCTGTGGCATAACCGGCCCCTCAGTGGGCAAGCTATGTGCTGTGTGCAGGGCAGGATACACAAAGAGAGACCAGATAGTGTCCCTGGCCAAGGGACTTATGAATTTGTCGATTTAAAGGGCATGTTATAAAATGGTAACTGCTACGAAAGCTCCGTCAGGTGGTTTGGACCAGCTGATCCCTAAAGCATGAGCAGAGAGAGGGGGTGTCAGTGTCTAGAGTTCAGAACATTCTTGGGACTTTGGCAGTTGAAGAAGGCTCCCCAGAAGAGGGGGAGTAAGCCATTCTTGGAGGTATCGCTGAGACTTTGGTAAGTGGAAAGGCAGGGGAAAGACATTCCTGGCCAAGAGACTTCAAGTCCCAGGGCGAAGGCAGGAGGCTGAAGTGCATGGGGAGGGTCTGCAGTCAGGAACCTGTGTGATGGCGTCACAATTAGCGAGGACTTAGAGAGAGAGTGGAGACAATCTGAGCTTAATTTGGAGATGCCTTCACACAACAGTGAGCTACGCCCAGATTTCAGACAGCTAGTTCAGGGCTCTGTGTGCTCCCTGGTTCCTGGGCCCCTCCAGGGGGCTGCAGAGTGAGGCCCCCAGCCGGCCTCCTGGGAGCGTGCTCCTTCCTCACACAGGCTTGGTGGAGGAGGAATGGTGACATGGGAGATCCAAACTCGGGATACCAAATTCCAGGCCTTTCTATTGGGGTGTGATGTTTTGGCAAGAGGTTTATTCTCTTAATATATTCTCTTTGACCTGATACTAAAACTGTTTAGATTCTCTGAGTGGATACATAATGACTCAGGCAGCAGGAAACTCAAGACTATACCAGGGAGGGGAAAGTGGGCCTGCTGAAACTGCCCCGTGGGGGAGTTAAACATTTACTTGGGGGCACCTGGGTGGCGCCGTTGGTTAAGAGTCCCACTCTTAGTTTCTGCTCTGGTCTCGATCTCAGGGTCGTGGGATCAAGCCTAGTATTGGGCTCCACGCTCAGCACAGAGTCTGCTTGAGATTCTCTCTCCTTCTTCCTCTGCCCCTCCTACTCATGCTCACTCTCTTTCAAATAGATAAATCTTAAAAAAAAAAAAATTGGGGATGCCTGGGTGGTCAGTTGTTTAAGCATCTTCTCAGGTCATGATCCCAGGGTCCTGGGATTGAGCCCCACCTAGGGTTCCTTGCTCAGCGGGGAGTTTGCTTCTACCTCTGCCTGTCACCCGTCCCCCACTTGTACTCTCTCTCTCTCTGACAAATAAATAAAAACTTAAAATAAAATAAAATTCATAAAAAAGTTTACTTGAAAGAATCCAACCCACACAATTAGGTGGCTCCCTTTCTCCCTGCTCCTCAGAATCTCTGCCATCACCTCTACGAAACATCACCCACGAACCTTTATTTAACATCTACTCTCGAAGTATGTAGCCCCCTGTATTTTACAATACACGTGAATCCATTCTACAACATAGGCTCCAAGAAATGTTTTTTCTTCCTTCACAATAAAAATTCACTTTTCTAGGAGCACCTTCTAGTCAGGTTTGTGGGAACTTAAATTTCAGTCCTTTCTGGGGCTTTCCCCTTGTCCCAGTTCCACCGTGACTGTGAAATGGTTCTGATGGTCCTACAAAGCCTAGGACATTGGGAAAAGGCCCTCCAGTCTTGGGACTATAGGTGTCCCCCCTCAAATATTCCTTACCCTGGTCCCTGTGGTTCCTTGGAGGCTTCGTTGCCCGCCCTGGACAGTGAGGTGGGGGTGTCTTAGCTGAAATGCTGTGCTCGGTGCCAAGCATCCAGTCTCCTGTCCTGCTCCAGCCTCAGATGCTACAAGAGAACAGGTTCTTATTTCACTCAAGATCCAGCAACAAGTGGTGCCTGGGTGGCTCAGTCATTGTCTGCCCTCAGATCAGGTCATGGTCCCCGAGTCCTGGGATCAAGCCCTGCTTCGGGCTCCCTCTCACTCCCCCTGCTTATGTTCCCTCTCTGGCTGTGTTTCTGTCAAATAAATAAATAAAATCTTTTAAAAAAATAAAGAAAAAAAAATCCAGCAACAAGCTGGGTGCCCACTCATCTTGCATGAAGCTCCCCAAACCTCCCTCACATTAGGCTGCTTGGGTCTTCCCCATTCAACAGCTCTTTCCTCACTCTTCTCCCCTTCTGGAACTCTCTTTACACAATCCCCTTCCAGATCATTAGAAGCCTTGCTGGCTTCTTCTATCCAAGGACGGAGGAATAGAATTCCAATGCCTCTCAGCTTTTTCTTATTAATGCATCCTCTTGAAGTTCAATAATGCAGTGGTCCCAGGGTGGCTCAGTAGGTTAAGCATCTGAATCTTGATTTCGGCTCAAGTGATGATCTCTGGGTCATGAGATGGAGCCCCACATAGGGCTCCCCACTCAGCCCAGGAGTCTGCTTATCCCTCTCCCTCCCCCTCTGCTCCTCCCCCACTCTCCCCCATCTCTAACTCAATCAATCAAATCTTCAAAGCTGGATAATGCAGAGGACACAAAGAGGAGCAGCCCAATTTCCTGTTAGCAGTGAGCTAGTCTCTTTGGGGAGACCCCCAAAAAGGATGGAAGCTGGTCATGGCCCAGCCCAGAGTGCCGCACACCTGCGAGAAGCATGTCAGCAAGTCCAGGTGCCGCTTTCTAGCACTTCCACTCTTCCATCCTTGTCTTTGGCTTCTCTCTGACCCGGCTTCTCTCTGACCCGTGTACATGGGGCTGATTTCTAGGTCACTAAGCCCGGCAGCTGGATGGATGTCTATGAAGGGTCTAGCACCGTGATCCTCGGGGTGACCTCCTCGGTGCCCTCCTTGCCACTCCCCAACGTCCTCCTGATGGCCAAGGTCACCTGGCCCCAGGGTCAGTTTTCTTCCTGGAGCACTCCTGACTGTGCTCCCATGGTCACTCTCAACAGGTAAAGAACGGCTGGGGGGATGGGCCTGAAGGGATGGGAAGGCTGCATTTTGCAGCTGGAGGGTCCCCCCCGGGGCGTCCCCCAGGCAGAGGAGGGAGCCTAGTGAGGTTGGGCCAAGCACTGCGTAGGCACACCACTGTTGACTGAACAGGCGAGCTCCTCACTATGGGAATTTCCTGATTGTGTCTAGGATTCTCCCCCTGAAGTTCGTGGAGCTACAGATCTGTGACCGGCTCCAACGCATCCTGCGGGTTAGGACAGTGACTGAAAAGATCTACTACCTGAGGCTCCACGAAAAACACCCAGAGGCTGTGTTTCAATTCTGGGTCCGCTTGGTGAAAATTCTGCAGAAAGGCCTGTCCATCACCACCAAAGACCCAAGAATCCAGTTCACTCACTGCCTGGTGCCCAAAATGTCCAACAGCTCCACTAGAACAACAGTAAGTGGGGCTCCTGCCACCCCCCCGCGGGGTGGGGGGGATGGGGAGCACAGCATCTCAGAGGACTGATGGGTATCAAAGCCTAGTGTCATGGGGGCAGAGTTCATCTTCAAGGGTCAATGGCATGCACACACCAAACTGAGGTCTACAAACATAAAGAGCAAATTCATCTACTTTTCCTAAAGAAAGATCTATAAAATGCTTAGCTCACTTAAAAAAATTTTTTTTAATATTTTATTTATTTATTTGACAGAAACACAGCTAGAGAGGGAACACAAGCAGGGGGAGTGAGAGAGGGAGAAGCAGGCTTCCCGCTGAGCAGAGAGCCCCATGGGGGGATTGATCCCAGGACCCTAGGATCATGAGCTGAGCCGAAGGCAGACACAACGACTGAGCCACCCAGGCGCCCCTACTCACTTAGAAATTTTCTGTTTTTTTCTTTTCCCCCACTATTATAAAAGAATGCTCACTGAAGAAAATTAGAAAATTACAGGAAAGTCATTTAAGTTAAAGTTCACTCACTTAAAGTTCACTCTCTGACCCTAAGCAATCACTTGGAACCTTCTGGCATATTTCCTTCCAGTCTTCCATTTTATTTATTATTATTTTTCTTTTTTTGTTTGATCTTCACTAGGTTTTGGCATTAAAGTTATGCTGTCTTCTTCATATCAACTGAAGAATTTTGCATGTGTTTTCACATTGTTGAGTATTTGAAAACTTTTATTCTTTAAAGGTTAGAAGCCAGAATGAATTTGGTAGGAGTCCATTTAATCCAGGTTTTAAAAATTATTTAATTAACTGTTATTTTTTCTTTCTCCAAGTTTTTATTTAAATTCTAGTTAGCATACAGTGTAATACTAGTTTCACCACTGGCCTACAACACCTGGTGCTCATCACAAGTGTCCTCCTTCATCACCATCACCTTTTAACCACCCCCCCCCCGCAACCCTCATTTTGTTCTCTATAGTTAAGAGTCTATTTCCTGGTTTACCTCCCCCCCCCATGTTCATTCATTTTCTTAACAGTCTTCCATTTAAAATTAATTTTTGTTTAATTTGTATATTTGAGGATATTAAATATATAATATGTTTCTGGATGTTGCTTTTTTTTTAACTTAGATTATATCAGAAGCATTTTCCCATTTCTTTTTAAAGTTCTTTATGCACATCGTTTTGATAATTTCATGCTGTTCAGTAGTTGTATGAATGCATTAAAATTCACTTTACCGTTCTCCTGTTATCAGCCAGTTAGAGTTGTTTCTAACTTTTCATTATCGTAAGTGATGCTAAAACAAGCATGTATGTGTATGGTCCACATTTCAGACTGTTTTCTCAGGATAGATTATTAGACGCAAAATTCAAAGGGTGGGGACATTTTTAAGGCTTTTCATACATATGGCCCAGATTATTTCCAGGAAGCTCATGCCAAAGTCTACACTCTCCAATAAGTGTCTGTGTCACTGTATCTTTATCCCAATTGAGAAATATACATTTTAATACATTTTCTAATACAGTAGGTAAAAAAAAGTAGCAGCTCTGATTTCCAGTGAGTTGGAACATTGTTAGATATACATATATTTCTTTTTGCATTGTCTATGGTGTTCTTTGGCTATTTTCCACTGGCAGCTTTGTGTTTTTCTAAATTGATTTGTAAAATAAAGCTTTTCTACATCAAGAATTTTAAGCCTTTAAAGATTTTATTTATTTAAGAGAGAGAAACACAGCCAGAGAGGGAACACAAGCAGGAAGAGTGAGAGAGGGAGAAGCAGGCTTCCAGCCTAGCAGGGAGCCTGATGTGGGGCTAGATCCCAGGACTCTGGGATCATGGCCTGAGCTACCCAGGCACCCCAAGAATTTTAACCCTTTAATGACAAGTTTCTGCAAATCTTCTCCCCCAAGGATTTGCTTTTCCCTTTCAGTTTATTTGACGCTCACCCCATCCCACCCCTATACCTTCTGACACACAGAAGATTTTTCCTGGACCTGCTTAGTGTAGAGACATAGAAAGAAAGAGCTTTATAGGATGGATTGCCTCACACCTTCAAGTTTCAGGATCTAAGCACTTCCCTTCTCTCTTTTTAGTTGAAGGCCTTAGGAAGGCTGTCCCTAACTTCCAGAATCAGCTGCCCTGGTTTCTTAATGTTCTTGAGCAGTAGCCATAGCAGCACCCCAGAGAGGGAGGAGGTGATCCTGTCAGGGGCCCAGTTGTGGTCTAATGGTCTTGGAGCTTCATGTTTAAGGAACAGTCTCCTGGCTGTAGGCTGGAAGATTCAAGTGAGTTCCTCCGGAGTTCCGGCCTGAGGCGGCCTGAACTCTCAGAGCGCAGACCTGGTCCTCTGACTGTAAATTTTTCCACCCAGCCTGAAAGCAGCCTCCTGTCATCCAGTCAGCCCAGTGAAAACTTCATGCTGTTGGCAGCCGAGCAGACCAGTGACAGTTTTTCGAATATCTCAGGAAGACCCCAGCTCCCAGCAGACAGGTGGGTCCTACTCGCAGGCAGCTCCAACATCCCGTTCCGTGGCACGGAGCCGTGGGTGGGGTCAGTGACACCCTCCGCCAAACTAGCCCAGTCCCTTCTTTCTATTCCAGACAGTTATGCGTCCGACTTCAGCCCTCATTTTTATTATAAGCCTGTCTTTGCAAACAGGGTCTGTGGCTGGCGAGTCTGAATATTTCCTAGGTGACTGCAGGGCTTTCATAGGCAGGGCTCAATAAAAGAAATGAGGGATGAGTAAATTAATTCAAAGAAGGGTAAGCTAATAAAGCAGGCTCAGGGAGTTAGATATTGACTGTCTCCAGTCCCAGTTCACCAGTTTCCCCTGGGTGGGACAATTCTCAGTTCTCTTTGCCTCACTTCTCTATTCTGTAAAATGGACAGAAGAGACAGTAACCCAAAGTGGGGAAGGCCCCAACACCATTTGCTAAGCAATTGTATGGGACTCTGCGCACCCGGTGATGGAAAACAAAAGCAAGATAATGCAACCGATACATTGAACAAGTACGACTTGAAGAGTACCATCAAAACATACATTTTTTTTTTTTTGGTCTTCCCTTTATAATTTTTTCAGTGGGAGAAGCTTTCTTCTTGCCCCGAGATAAAAGCTGGTTCTCTGACAGGCCCCATAAGCATATGGGCTCCCCTACAGAATATAAAAGGTCCTTTGGTCCTTTCAGATTGCAAAAGCAGCGTCAGTTCTGGAATTAAAACATCTGGTGCCTGATAACTATCAAAACTGTGAACTGTTCACAGCTTCCCTGAGCCTGGCCTCGTGTTCAGATGGCCCTCCATAGTGGGGACTGGGTTGTCACTCCTCTTGTTCTGTGGCTTAGTTTTAAAGCTCACATTTCCTCTTATGAGATTTCTTGGGGTCTTTGGAGCCCAGTACCTGACACCCTAACCCCTCACTGCAACTCTGGTGATGCTCTGACGGCTATAGGCAAAGAGGCAGACAGAGAAGGAGGGGGGAAGCGGGCTCCCCACTGAGCAGAGAGCCCAATGCGGGATTTGATCCCAGGGCCCAGTGATCATACCTGAGCTGAAGGCAGAGGCCTAACCCTGGGAGCCACCCAGGCAGCCAGAGGGCTTATTTTAAAGCTAAGGACAGGAGAGAGGGATGCACCCCCCAGAATCATAGGAGTATAACACTTCACAAAAACGACACAAGAAGGAGCTCTAGAGCCTGAACCAGAAAGCTACCTTGCCCAAACCTCATTCCCGAAACTTCAGAAAACCATTTCACATTAAAAATAACTGTCAGAAAACAACAGTAATCAAACCGCACATAAAATTATATAAGGAAAAAAGGAGTATATGAAGCATAATAAATGCTTACAGACAACGAAAACATATGAAAGAGACATGCCTCCCAGACAAATGAAAATTACAAGCCAGCAATTCAAAATGAGCTGGAAGAAATTAAGAAAGCGATAGAATATATGAAAGAGCAACACAACCCAGAATTTAAAAGACTTACAAATGTGCTGATGATACTGAGGGAAGAATAAGACATTTTTAAAGAAACAATTATTTCCAAAATGAAGCCTAATAAAACCAGAGAGATTAGGAGAGCAAACAAAGCAGATCATACCTTAAGAGAAAAGAAAGGCTAAAAGGAGAGCTTAAAGGAAGAAAATAAACATGTATCTCACTTAGAATCAAAATTTTTTTTTTAAAGATTTTATTTATTTATTTGACAGAGAGAAACACAGCTAGAGAGGGAACACAAGCAGGGGGAGTGAGAGAGGGAGAAGCAGGCTTCCCGCCGAGCAGTGAGCCCGATGTGGGGCTTGATCCCAGGTCTCCAGGATCATGACCTGAGCCGAAGGCAGTGGCTCAACCAACTGAGCCACCCAGGCACCCCTAGAATCAAAATTTTTAAAAATTAGTTATGCTCTGTTTTTCTGAACACTAAGTGGCTGTGACCTTTTGTTCAGTTATTACTGTTCTGGGGAGCTGTCTTCTTTTTTGTTTAAGATTTTATTTATTTATTTAAGAGATAAGAGAGTATGAGATAGGAGAGGTCAGAGGGAGAAGCAGACTCCCTGCTGAGCAAGGAGCCTGATGAGGGCTCAATTCTGGTACTCCAGGATCATGACCTGAGCTGGAGGCAGTTGCTTAACCCACTGAGTCACCCAGGCACCCCTTGGAGGGCTGTCTTAAGGTTTTCTTTGGCTTTACGTTGCTGCCTGGCAGGTTAGAGTGGGCTCCGGCAGATCCCGGTGGGCTCAGATCTTGCCTTCGAGTCTTACTTAACACATGAGGTTCTCTACACGTGAAAGAGACCCTTAAGGTTTGGAGGGGTGTCTGTTCCAGTCCAGCAGAGCAGGCCTTAGCTTGAGCCTCCCTCCTGCTCGGCTTTCTCTGCTCAAGTCACTCTTGACACATCGCACCACATATACATGTTGTCACTATGCTCGTGGCACTTGTCCTGGAAAAGACAGCATTTATAAATGGTTCTTAAATTCTAACAATGCTTTCCTTTTTTTTTTTTATTGCCTTCAATGGCCCCCCATCATTCCTGGGCTGCAACAGTAACACCAACATTGCCATCAAAATAGACAATTTGGACAGCTATAAGACACCCTCCCGAGTGGCATCTCCAGTCAACTTGAATATACCCATGAGAGCCGCCTTGAGCCACAGTCTCTGGGAACAAGAAAATCCAGATGAGCACTTCCTACAAACTCCTGTTGCCAGTTCCCTAGGAGAGAACCTTCTGGGACCCTGACACCAAGCCAACACAGCATGATCTTCCGTAGCTTCATTCAGCAAACTTACTACAACCTCCTGTGCTGCTGCTTTCCCACTGTGGGCCAGAGACCATGGGAGAGGTATGATGGTGTTTATAACAAAGTGCTTCGTACTTCCACCAATAAACCTCCAATGAGTTCCTAATCGTTGCAGGTTGTGCTCTGTGGGGCTTTGGCCTGGGGATGGGCTAATTAGGAGCAGGAGCTCACCCCTTAGGGCAGTCAGTAGGAAAAAATGTTCTGCTCTGTTGAAACCCCAAAGCAGCCAAACCGAGGCAGGAAATGCAGTCCAGAGGAAACAGCCAGGGAGACACAAGAAAGCCATTAAGGTGGGCACGGTGTTTGAACCACGGGTCTGCAAATCAAGGGTGGAGGCCCTTCTTTTCTAGAGTTCACAGGGGAGGAAATAGAGAGACCAGAGGGAGAAAGCACATGGCCGCCCTGCCCTTGCACACACTCAGGTGGGCTGAGCACTAAATCCTGGCCCAACCAGGTCGGAAAAGACATGAGTGAGAGGATGCCCAATGTTTGTGGGTTGCTTCTTGTCTCCAGTAAAGGTTAAAACACATTTCCTTCCAGCCTGTTACAGGCAAGCTGAACATTGCTGATGCTGGTGAGGGACATCTAGCTGCGGAACTTGGAGGCTGACGTGAAGGGTGACCTTGCTTCCCCATTTATGCCTGTGGTCCTAGTACCGTTCCCAATATGTATCACGCTACTCTCAAAGTGTCCCTGCATGAATGGCCAACCACCCAACTACCACGGAGTTTTTACAAACATTTAGAGGATCTCCACTCTCACTTCTGTTGACTTACAACTGCATCTGCTATCACTTGGATTACCAAAATAACCCCAGCTAGCCTCCCAACTCTCATCATTAGAACAAGAATGGCTAACTTCATTAGCAACTGACCATGTGCCAAACCCTATGCTAAGACTTTACAAAGATCACTTAATCCATACAACTCACTGAGGAGATCCTCTTGCTAGCATTTATGTGAGTATGAGCCACAGAGAGGCTCAAGAATTTGCTCAAGGTCTTATAGGAGAGTAAGCAGCAGGGCAGAGCCCTGAATCCGGTGTAACTCCAAAGTCCAATGACTCTGATTTCATCTCAATCCATTTCCCTTCCACACTTCTAAAAGAAAATCTTTCTAAAACATAAATCTGACTACAGCTTCATCCCTGATAAAAAACCAAGCTCTTTGGGTGCCTGGGTGGCTCAGTTGGTTGGGCATCTACCGTCGGCTTGGGTCATGATCTCGGAGTCCTTAGAACTAGTCGCGCAACAGGCTCCCAGTTCCACGGGGAGTCTCGTCTCCCTCTCACCTTCTTCCCTCTCACGTTCTCTCTATCTCTAAAAAAAAAACTCTTTAAAACAACAACAACAACAACAACAACAACAACAAAAACAAGCTCTTTGATAGGAAATGACCAGGCTTATCTCTCTAGCCTCTCCACTCCCCAGAGGCTGCTTCTCTTGCACCTTACGTTCCCACCACACCAACCTCGTGTTCCCTAAATGCATCATGCACTTCCGCACTGTAATGGTGCGGCACGTCCTTCACTCCAAGCTCCACGCACATCACTTCCCTTGCATGGCTACCTGTTGCTCTCGCGATACTTGTCCTCATGCTCTCGCGATACTTGTACTTACTCCTGGTGCTTGGTGCTACTGTTTTCCCCGCGTGTACTTGTTTATGACCTTTCTCACATCCTTACAGTTCTTTACGTGGCCGCTTCCTTAGCGGGACTAGAAACTCCTTAAGAACAGATACCACTTTATTTTAGAGCTCTCTGCCCCAGGAAAGGAGATAACTCTAGTTTAAACCAAAGGAAATTTATTGGAAGGATAGGAGTTACCTCACAGACTCAGAGGGACAGTTGAAGCGCCAGAGCCAGAGCCGAACACCGCGATATCAGAAGAGCTCTGTGGATTCAGGTAAAGGTGGGTAATCGAACATTATGTCCAAGGCTACAGCAGGCCAGGGGGCTGTCAACGGACATGGAGGGTGCCACCAAAAAACGGCTAGGAGAACGGACGTCTGGTGGCTGATAATAACCAATGTGCACCGCAGTGGGACTCTTTGTTTTCTGTTCAGAGAGCTACTGTGCCGTGGGACTCAACGGTCTCTGCACATCCTTGCTCCATAAGCCTCACTTCAAGGCCCGCGTGGGAGGTTTTGCTCCTTGGCATGTTTCAGGAGAGGGATGAAGAGTTTAGACAGATTGCCTTACACTTCGTATGTTCCTTTGAAACAGTTTCCCCCCCCACACACCATGTCTGAAGGATTCCATTCTGATGGGCCGACGACACAGTAGCATTTGGGGTCCCCTGTCAGTGTTAACTCAGAGTCAGCACCCCGTGGTCCCTGAGAGTTTCTGCATTTCCCTTTTGCGAGGGCACAGTATCACTGTAAATGGTGTAAGGTCTCTTCAGGGACGCCTAGGAAGAACACTCATGGTAGGTGGTTGATGGTGCTTGTAGTAGGGTCCCTGGCCGGGGAACCCAGCCTTCCCTTCATTCAGAAGCTGGGGTGTGGGCAAAAGCTGGAGACAGGAGTGTGAGCAGCCCTGCTCCTCTAAATATGTCCATTAGAGAAGGTTTCATTTGATGCTACAAATGACCTGAGTCATTGCTGCTCCATTTGATTCCTAGAGACCCGAACTCAGGACCAATCTTTTGGTTGTAAACAGCCAACTCTCACTAGTGCGAGCATAAAAGAACAGCTCAAAGGATATCCAGTAGCTGACAGACTCTCCGGAAAGGCAAGAGGGAAATGGCTTGAAGGCTTACACAGCCCAGTCAGAACAGCGGCCCAGCCACGCTGGGGGACCGCTCCAACAAACACCCCATGCCCCACTACTGCACACACACTTCAGCTCCCACCAGTGGCCCTGGCCTGGTGTCTGTCGTCCCTGCGTTCCAAAATCAGATGCTTCTACTGCCACCTGCGCCGCCCCTTCCCCCAGCCCCTCCCCGCTGGGGGGGTGGATCTCTACACAGTGCTTGGCTTCCTTATGTTGCTTATGCTCAAAAACTCAAGGTCTGAGAGAGGTGAGTCTGCTTGGCAGAATTCAGCTTACAGAATAGACCTGAGCTAAAAGGGAGGCTGAGGAAGTAAGGTCTGGCTTCCCCTCCAGCAGGGGAAACTCACAAATGTGTCAATCCCAGAAAGAAGTACAGGCATCCAGAAGTCATGAAAAATATCCCCAAACAGCCTTGATTAATTAACCAAAGACACAGAATCTCAAAAGGCCAAACCATCTTCAGCCCTGACCATCATGCATGTAACTACGCTTCTGGTCCTTGAGTGCCCCCAGATTTCTCCTTTTTCCACTGAGATTACAGAGCCCATTCACTAGCTTAAAGAGAGCCTCTTAAACATACTAGTGCTTTCTCAAACCCTTGGAGAGCTGTGCAGGTATTTAGGACCTTCTAAAGGGACGGTGTCAGGCACAGGCAACAGGAGGTCAATGACAGAACCAAGTCAAAGTCAACTTTCTTGTCTCCCGAAGGCTTTGACTTCCGTTTTCTACATCCCTTCAAGGAATTTCTGGCCACGCATTGTTCTCTAATGTGAACTGGGTTGAATTCAGCTTTGCTTCGGCCAACACAGCCAACTATAAGAAAGATACAGTGCTATGAGAAACAGCACAATTATGATGTAATGTCTGGTAAGAACATCCACATCAGTAAAATCAGCCCTCTCTAAAATTCTGCTGTCCCTCCTTGATGCAGTGCCTTAAAAGTTATTCTCATCAGTATTTGCCTACTATAGGGACAGAAATTGCCCGATTCCTTCAATGTGTTTCCCAGGGTGAATACTTTCTCTTCCCTATGCCGATTCCCATACTTACCTACCCACACCCACTGGGGCACCATAGCATTGAGTTCTGGTGACCAGCCCAATAACGTGGAAGGGAATGTTCAGCGCCCTCCTGCAAGGAGGGAAAGGCTTCCTCTCCCATGGGATGGGCAATGGGGAGTGTTCAGAAGGACATGAGGGTTTGGGTCTTTCGGATCTTCTCGCTATCCCTGCGGCAGTTTTTTTTTTTTTTTTAAGATTTTATTTATTTATTTGACAGAAAGAAACACAGCTAGAGAGGGAACACAAGCAGGGGGAGTGAGAGAGAGGGAGAATAAGGATTCCCGCTGACCAGGGAGCCGGATGCGGGGCTCGATCATGGGACTCCAAGATCATGACCTGAGCCTAAGGCAGATACTTAAGGAGTGAGTCACCCAGGTGCCCCTCCCTGCAGCAGTTGATGGAGTGTCACTGTCACCTTGTGCCTCTTTTACACAAGAGACCAGATGGAAGCTGGGACCTCGAGAGCTTTCGTAATTCAATAACTGAGAGACCTAAATCTCAGCATTTTAACTTTTGTTCTTTTTAAGTTATTCAGTGTCATTGGAAGCACCCATTTTTTAAAGATTTTATTTATCTTCAAGAGAGAGAGACAGAGAGACGGAGAGAGAGCATGAGGGTTGGGGGTGGGGCAGAGGGAGAAGCAGACTTCCTGTTGAGCAGGGAGCCCAACACAGGGCTCATTCCCAGGATCCTGGGATCATGACTTGAGCTGAAGGCAGATGCGTAACGACTGAGCCACCCAAGTGCCCCAGAGCCCCCACCGTACTCCAGTGTCCTGGAATTCATTCCCTTTATATCGCCCTAAGGCAGCAGGCCCCTACTTACAGCAACACTGTCATCAGATGGTCCTTTAATGAGCTGTGAACCATTGACAGTCAAGTTCTCACCCCAGAATATGATGGAATCTTGCCGCATTCTGTGCCATCTTGTTGGGGTAACAAGCTTCCTGGGGACCTGTAACCTGCAACCCCCTCGCTGGTACCAATCTGTGTATCAGAGTTCTTCGGATGCAAGCAACAGGGAGGATGCAGAGGCAGCAAGAGCTTGGGTGGTGTGCCCTTCTGTCTACTTGAGAATGGCTGGCAGAATCAGAGAGACTGGTGAAGAAACTGGGAAGCCCAGAAGGGGCAGACCCAGGGCAGCGCCCAGGACTTGGATTTAATCCACACTCTGGGACACAGGCTGGCATGCCTAAGTCCCCACCGTGTTCTCCGTCCTTGTGTTTTCCATTTAGCATTCAGTGTCCCGGAAATCCTGGCTTGGGCCTTGTGCCTCCATGTGCTGGTTATCTTCCCTTCTCCCTCCAAATCCACTCCTCCTTTCTCCCCGTTCTGTGTGCCCAGAACTCCTCTGGGTCCTGTCTGTTCTCCAAGATGATCTGTCTAGGCTACATCAAGGGGCGCATTGGCTCTGGAGTCCAGGTGGGTTTGGCCAGTGGGACGTCCAGGTAGGAGATCAGAGGGAGAGAGAAGAATGGGGTGAAGACAATGACTCCCTCCCTTGTAGTCACGGAAGGTGTGATGTAGGAAAGATGTTAGGGTTCAGAGCCAACAGCCAAGAAAGAATTCTTGACATTTCTTTGGTACAGAAAGGTGGTTTTATTAAAGCCCGGGGACAGGACCAGTGGACAGAAAGAGCTGCATTGGGGTCCTGAGAAGTGGCCCATGATATACTTCCGGGTTGGGAGTAGGTGGGGGATAGCCTAAGTCTCTAAGGAATTTTGGAAGCAAGGTTTCCAGGTCCTTAAGAGGGATAGCGATTGTAAGGAAAAGGTCATTTATTATTGTCTAGTAAAAACTCAGACATGAGACCCTTCAGATGTGTATCAGTGGGTCATATGCTTGGGGGATGACTGCCAACATGTATCTTAGGGGGTAGTGATAAAGGATGTTTCCAAAGGAATTTTTCTACGTCAAAGTAGACTCACAGGATCCTGGCGGTCGGGCTAAGACTGACTTTTGCCCTCAGCAAAGTCTAACGTTGAGGCATCTGAGTCCCTAGAGGAATGTCCTCCGCCTGCTTCAAGGACTTGTCAGTGGGCTATAGGTAGTCAGGAAACTTAATTTTTCTTTTGCTTTTGTTTCCCACATTGAAGTGGGCTGTGTCCCTGAACAGAAAGAAGTTGCTCATCACATCGTGGCCTCTTCTCCCCAACACTCTCTGCGAACTCTTCAGGTCCCCTGTAAGGACTTAGCTGAATTTTGTATACTGAGCAGGAATATCATCCCCCTTACTCCTGAAATGAGTTTATATCCACGGGCCCTCAGCCTGTGCCACAGCCATGACCAGGCTGCCCTGGCTACATGACCCTTTGTGGGCTTCCATCCAGTCTATTGCTTCTCTTTTGGCTCCTGCCTGTCCCCCAAGCCTGGTTCCCTTCACTTCCATTTGCCAGTAGTTTTCCAATGAATTCCTTTGGCTTAGGCTGACCCATCCGTTTCTGTTCTTACAACATTGAAGTCTAACTAATGTGGTGGTCTTCCCAGAAAAGTGGATGCAGTGTAGACCAATATATCCGCCCTCAGTATCTTATTCATTTGTGTATCCTCCAGTGCCTGGCTCCTGCTAGGCACTGATTAAAGGGTGTTAACTAAACTCATTTCTGCCACAGCCAGCACTGGTGCCCTGCAATGTCCTTCCCAACCCCCCACACCTCCCAACACTGGGAAGAAACTATTGCCTTTACTGAATGGACTTATAATTAAAACTGATTTCTCAAGGCACCTGGGTGGCTCAGTCATTAAGCGTCTTCCTTTGACTCAAATCATGATTCCAGAGTCCTGGGATCTAGCCCCACATTGGAAGCAGCAGGAAGCCTGCTTCTCCCTCTCCCACTCCCCCGGCTTATGTTCCCTCTCTTACTGTCTCTGTGTGTGTTTGTGTCAAATAAATAAATAAAATCTTTAAAAAATAATAATAAAGGGGCGCCTGGGTGGCTCAGTTGGTTAAGTGACTGCCTTCGGCTCAGGTCTTGATCCTAGAGACCCGGGATCGAGTCCCACATCAGGCTTCCTGCTTGGAGGGAAGCCTGCTTGTCCCTCTCTCACTCCCCCTGCTTGTGTTCCCTCTCTGGCTGTGTTTCTCTCTGTCAAATAAATAAAAAATCTTAAAAAAAAAAAAGAAAAGAAAACATCGCCAAAACAATATAGGAATGCATCTTAAAGTTTCTGAAATGGAATTCAGAGCAATGAGAAAATGTCCTCCAGGAATAACGCCAAGACAGATCCACTGGAAATGTGTACTGGAATGAGAGGAAAGCCTCATAAATGCGCTTATAATTCTTTTTTTTTTTAAGATTTTATTTATTTATTTGACAGAGAGCAATCACAAGTAGGCAAAGAGGCAGGCATAGAAAGAGGAGGAAGCAGGCTTCCTACTGAGCAGAGAGCCCGATGCGATGCGGGCCTCAATCCCGGGACCCTGAGATCATGACCTGAGCTGGAGACAGAGGCTTAACCCACTGAGCCACCCAGGCACCCTGTGCTTATAATTCTTAAGAAAAATAACAGGGGCGCCTGGGTGGCTCAGTTGGTTAAACGACTGCCTTTGGCTCAGGTCATGATCCCGGAGACCCCAAATGGAGTCCCACATTTTGCTCCCCGCTGGGAGGGAAGCCTGCTTCTCCCTCTCTCACTCCCCTTGCTTGTGTTCCCTCTCTGGCTGTGTTTCTCTCTGTCAAATAAGTAAAATATTAAAAAAAAAAAAAAAAAAAAAAAAAGAAAAAAAAGAAAAATAACAAATGGCTGGTCAATTAAGACTCCAGTGTAACTAGGCACCTGGGTGGCTCAGTGGGTTGAGCGTCTGCCTTGACTGCGTCAAGATCCCGGAGTCGGGCTTCCTGCTCAGCGGGGAGCTTGCTTCTCCCTCAGTCCCTCAGCTTGCATGCGCTCTCTCTCATGCATGATCCCGACCTGCGTCCTGAGGGTACCAAGGGACTCGCTCAAGAACCCTCAGAGCCAAGGGCCTTTGATTAGAAAACGGGACAAAACACAGAGGTCTTATCTTTAGCAAGAACCCCCCTTACTTTTGAGATTTCCTCAGTAATTGTCCATTCAGAGACCCCCAACCTGCCCCTGGGCTATACATTCCCACTTACCCCTTGCTGCACGGGAGTTGAGCCCAAGGCCTCTCGTGGGCACAAAATTCCATTACAGTGGTCCCCACACCAACTGTGACAGCCTGCCCGCCCCGCCCCACAGGGGCAATAAAGTCTTCCTACCCTGATTAAAAACCAAATCAAAACAGAAAACAAAAACGGCTTCAATATTGAGAACTCCATAAGACTGTGGTTTCAAAACAGGGAAACAACAAGTGAGAGTGGTAAAGCTTCATAAAACAAACGTTTAAAAATGAACACTTAGAATACTTAAAGCTCAGGCCACTCACAGAAGCTATGACTTGAATGGGAAGAGCACCAAGTACAACAATCTAGAGATGTTTTGAGAGGGAGCCGTCTGGTTTTTGCTCGGTCTCTGACTCCTGTCTGACTTAGGAGAAATTCATTTCCCCACCGGGGGTGTGGATAATGTTTTTTTAATTAAAATGTCACTAAAAATTCTAATTTTGCCCAAACACAACACTGGTTTTGAATATTAATAGTCACAATAGGAAACATATCATGTATCCAGGACATACAAAGAAATAGTCACAGGTGGTTTATTCTAAAATGGTTTTACAGCCCCCTAAAGTCTCCAGTTGGCATTTTGCCTTGCACAAAGAAAGAAAGGAATTTGTCACAATCATTCCCTCCCTTCACTGCCATTCAAAGGGCCTATCTAGATGCAAGAAGAATGTGACAGACAACTAGTGGTGTGAGATGGTGACATGTGTGCACTCAGGAAGTTCCATTTGTAAATGCTTCATATTTTAAAAAATGTCTCCTCACCAATAATCTAATGTGATTCTCGTAATTGTATGAGATAGCTGTTAGGATGAACTATACTTCACAGAGGGGGAAAGTAAAGTCCAGAACAGCGGGCCAGGGGCAGCAGGCAGCTCATGATTCTCAGAGTCCAGAGGGCAGGAGGACAGTGGCCTCTGGACCTCTTCTCACAGGTGTCAGTCCCCGTCGGGCCCATTCCTGTCAGCGTCATCACGGAGACCTTCGGTTGCAGGCTCTGCGCACAGTACTTGCTAAGCCAAGGCGCCCAGTTGGCCTCAAGAACCAGCATTCTTTCTACGTCCAGGTAGCAGAGTGGATAGCTGCCACCAGGTGGCGCTCCACCTCAGCCGGGACCCCAATGGATGGGCCTCTTGGCTGAGCAGGCTAATCTCAAGCATTTCATTTAACTTCACTGTAACACCCGATTGACTATTTGGAACCCCACTTATCAACTTATAGTGGAGTTTTACTGTTTTAGAGTAGCCGGTTCAATACACCTTTACAGGTCTTTTTTTTTTGGTAAGTACTCCATTCTGGATGTAAGTTTTCATTTCGACCTCTAATAGAGTCATGCACCAGCATTTACATATTGGAACATGTATTTTATTATAGTTTTTTTCTTTTATATTACAGCTGGCTAGCATATGGACTTTTTAAAATAACATATATAGGTAGGTTTTAATCACTGAATTTTGTTTCAGAACGGTAAGGGGGAAGTTACAATATATTCGTCATGAAAGGGGATTTAGGCATGACAAGGTTGAGAAACACTGTACTGGAGCATTGATCTTTTCCTCACCCCTGCTCTCCTGACTTTGATGGCACTTTGACAGCAACGTTTAGCCTACTTCACTCTCTCCACTCCCACCTCACCCTGCAGCGGCTCCTCGAAGCTGCTTTGCTCTGCTGGTCCCACCCTGAGCTCTCAGCGAAGCAAGTCCCAGACATCACCCCAGTACTGTCCCAGTCATGCCATCACCACCTCCTGAGGCTCTCTCCCATCCCTCCCCAGCCCCATAGCCACATCCTGTCTCTTCAACCTTCACCCCAACTGTCTTCTCATCTCTGATGTCTTCTGGACCATCTGTCCAGTGAGGAGGACCTGGGCTATACTCTCTCCTGGCAGTGTTTAAAATGTCCTCTTCTCTAGTTGGGGTGTATCCTGTTCTCATGCGGTAATCTGTGTCAGTTCAGCCCGAAGATCTAAAAAACAGAGAGCCCAGCTGAGCTTTTCTGCCTCAACAGGAGCTGCTCCTCTTGCAAATTTTTCTCTTGCTTTCCCTGAGCTGATTACTCACTCCCTCAGGCTGCCGCTCTCCAATTTGTGGGGATGGGTAGGAGTAGGTGTGGGTAATTTGTGAGAGCACACACAATTATATTAAATAGCTTTCTTTCTCTGGTATCAGGCCATACCCAGATTTTCCATTCTATTTTTTTGGCCATCACTTAATCTCTTGTTAGGTTGCTAATAGTTAAATTTTTGGCATTAAAAAAAATGATAAATGTATTTACAGTGGATGTCAGAGAGAGTAATTCTGTGACATGGCTCCTTTGCAGAGGCTGCTGATCATATACTGATATCTTTCATCCTTAAATAATAAATAACAGAACCCCCCAGTTCTGAGTAGGCTCATGGCCATCCAGCTAAAAGTTTCCCTTCCACCTGGGTGTGGCCATGTGACTGAATTCCAACCAATGGGATGTGAGCAAAAGTGATTATGCCCTTTCTAGGTCATGCCCTTAAAAGGAATGAATGTGCCCTCCCCTCTCCCCTTCCCCTTCTCACTGGCCAGCATGCAAACGTGATGGCAGGTGCTGAAGCAGCCACCTTGAAACCCAGAGTCAGATTGTGACAATGGCAGGGATACTCCACCAACTCAGGACTGCCTATCTTTGGACCACTCGTAAGAGCAAATCAAAATTCTATTTTAAGTCACTGTATTTTGAGGTCTTTTGACTACCTAGACTATAAGTAATTCAAATAAGCCTCATGTCATTACCTTTACCTAGGAGCCTGAAGTTATTTGTACTTATTTGTGTTTTCTTATTTCAAATTGTATGTTCTGCATCTTCCTTTTAAAAAAAATTAAACAGTTAGTAGTCTAATTTTTCCCCCAAGAACCAACTTATGGGTTTATTTATCCCAGTGTGCTTAATATTTTAAGACTATTTTGGCTTCCTTTATACTTGAATGGATGTCATTCCGTGTGTATATGTAAATCCCGTTTGCAGAATTATTGGGTCATATCCTTTCTCTTCAGCATTCTTTCACATCATTTCATTGTCTCATGCCACCTAAAGTTGCTGAAGTCTGAAACCAGTCTCATTTTATTCCCTGTGGTAGATTGTTTGCTTCTTCTATCCAGATATTTGTAGTAATATGCTTTTGTTGTGTGTAGGATTTAGGAATTTCATGAGAGCTATACTGCTCTCTGGTTTCTTTACTCAGTTTACCTGGAATAGAATCAATCCATTTGTGTGCCAGATTGGGTCTTTTGCTTCAGAAATGGGTTTTCCTTTTAAAAAAAAAAAGATTTTATTTATTTGACAGAGAGAAACACAGCCAGAGAGGGAACACAAGCAGGGGGAGTGAGAGAGGGAGAAGCAGGCTTCCCACTGAGCAGGAAGCCCGATGTGGGACTCGATCCTGGGTCTCCAGGACCATGACCTGAGCCGAAGGCAGTCGCCCAACCAACTGAGCCACCCAGGCAGCCCTGGGTTTTCCTTTTATGTGTTTGACTACTTTTTCAATTCCATTTGTTCCCACTTCACCAGGGACTCCAGCTGTATGTTGAGTCAACATCAATGTCTCCCATATCTCTCATTTTGTTTCCATTCTTTTCATCTCTTGCCCATCTTTATTGTACTTCATGTGATAGCCTCTGACCTGCTAACCATGTCACTGGCTCAGTCTGCTGTCATGTCACCTCCATTTCTTGTGGCTTCTAATGTGACTGTCAGATACTGAGTGGGTTTTTCTTCTTTTTCCCCCCCTAGTTCATCAGGTCCGATTTTCATCTTATTTTGGGTCTCTGGTTTTTCTTGCTTGCTTGCTTGTTTCATGGGATCTATAAGGTCCCTTGATGGTACAGAGAGGATTCTTGTCAAGGACTTTTATTCTACTTCCTGGTATCATTTTTCTTCTGATATATATTATTCCAATGTATTTTCCTATGGACATTCTTTGGGAGAGAATGGTAATATCTTTTTTTTTTAAGGTTTTATTTATTTACTTGACAGAGAGAAACACAGCTAGAGAGGGAACACAAGCAGGGGAAGTGAGAGAGGGAGAAGCAGGCTTCCTGCCAAGCAGGGAGCCCGATGTGGGGACTCGATCCTGGGTCTCTGGGATCATGACCTGAGCCAAAGGCAGTCGCTTAACCAACTAAGCCACCCAGGCGCCCCGAGAATGGTAATATCTTACATAGATCTCATGGTAGCTCTTTGCTAAGAAATAGTAACTATTTTTTAAAAATTACCTGAATCCATCAGCCCCCCCCCTTTTTTTTTTTAAGATTTTATTTTGGGCGCCTCAGTTGGTTTTATTTATTTATTTGTGAGAGAGAGAGAGCGCGCGCGCTCACAGAGTGGGAGCAGCAGGCAGAGGAAGCAGGCTCCCCACCAATCACAGAGACTATTGTGGGACTTGATCCCAGGACCCCAGGGATCAAGACAGACACTTAACGACTGAGCCACCCAGGTGTTCCTCCATCAGCCCTTTAGATATAAATTCTGTCTCACAGGAAAAATAGTAGCTAGACAAGCAAACTAAACGCCACACGGAAGCAAGCAGAGAGATCCAGAGGGTGAGGTATTCTATAGGACAACTATCTCAATTGCTTCCACTAGTAAGTGTCCTAAAAAAGGGACTGTACTAGGGGCGCCTGGGTGGCTCAGTTGGTTAAGCATCTGCCTTCGGCTCATGTCATGATCCCGGGGAACCGGGATCGAGCCCCACATCGGGCTCCCTGCTCGGCGGGAGGCCTGCTTCTCCCTCTCTCACTCCTCCTGCTTGTGTTCCCTCTCTCTCTGTGTTTCTCTCTGTTAAATAAATAAATAAAATATTATTTTTAAAAAAGGGACTATACTAGATTAAAATAAACATAAGGGGAAATGTGTGGTCCTGGATTGAATACCGACTTAGATAAATCAGTTGTAAGAATAACTGGAGTTAATTGGAGAAATTTTAATATGGCCTAGAAATTAGATGAGATGAGATAATAGTATACCAAAACACAAAGGTATAAAGTGTTGGCTAAATAATACAGGTCATAAAAAAGTTATAAACAATTTTTAGAGCATTCTCTCTCCCTCTCTCTCTCTCTCTCTCTCTCTCTCACACACACACACACACACACACACACACACACGCCCATGCCCATGCCCATGGTTGTTGCAGTGATGTTCTCTGGGAGGTAGGAATACACTGTTGGTTTTTTTAAACTTGTCTCTATTTTCTGATGTTCTACAAGCACATGTACCTGCTTATGTAATAGTTTTTTTTTTTTTAAATAGTGACACAGATTTAAATGGGACAGATTTGCCATGAAGATAATAAAGTTTATACTTCAGGGTGCTTTGTTCACATGGAAACTTCCAAGGCCCTAAGAGGGCTTCTAGCAATGTTTTATCATATTTTTGTGGAAATCTTTTATTTTACTTTTTATGTTTTAGAAATGTTTTCTGTAGTAAAGTAGACACGAAATGTACCATTTCAAGTGGGCAGTTCAGTGGTAGGACATTCACACTGTCGTGCATCCATCACCACTCCCCAGCTCCAAAACTTTGACATGTTCCTGAACTAAAACTCTGTACCCATTAAATAATAACTCCCTATTGTCCCATCTATCCAGTATTTTTTAAAGATTTTATTTATTTGTTTGATAGAGAAACACAGCTAGAGAGCTAACTCAAGCAGGGGGAGTGAGACTCCCGCTGAGCAGGGAGCCCAATGCAGGGTTCTATCTGGGGACTCCGGGATCATGACCTGAGCAGAAGGCAGATGCTTAACTACTGGGCCACAAAGGCACCCCACCATTCAGTATCTTTGTGTCTCCAAAACTGTATAAGCTCTAAGCTCCACAGCACCCTGGTCCAACCCCAAATGAATATGCAATCAGATATCCTGGTCACTCCTAAGCAAGTTTCGAAATGATACTCAACACTATTTAGTGATTTTCGCCTCAAATCAGAGTACTACCAACATTGTCAAGGAAACAAGACCACTGTGGTGGTGAGAGAGAAGGGGGCAGAGGGGCAAGAGAAGCAGACTCCCCACTGAGCAAGGAGCCTGATGCAGAACTCAATCCCAGGACCCAGGGATCGTGACCTGAACCAAAGGCAGATGCTTAACCGACTGAGTCACCCAGGTGCCCTATATCAGCAAGTTTTAAGCAAAACCCAAATTTATTTCTCTTATATGTAAAGAAAGTCTGGAGGTACACAGTACAGGAATAACTAGTATAGTCATTTTATGATCATCAAGGAACTGAAGAGCCCTTTTATCTTGCTCTGCTACCTACCATCAGTAGAATGCCATGTCATGGCCCAATGGGGCTGCTTAGGCTCCAACTGTCAAATCTCTATTCCAGCCAGGGGGAAAAATGAGGAGTGGGAAAGTATGCTTCTTCCTACAATGTTTCTTCACCACAGATGAACATTGGGCTTACATCTCTATTGCCACAACATAGTCACACGGCCTTACCTAGCTGTAAGGGAGGCCAGGAAATGTAATCTTTATTCCAGAAACTTGCGCCGGACTAAAGATCACACATTCCACCAAGGAAATGGAGAGAATGGATATTGAGAAAGGCAACTAAGCATCTGTCAATGGTTTTTTAAAAGATTTGGTGTGCTAGCTTTTTTTTTTTTTTTTTTTTTTTGGTGTCCTAGCTTTTGAGGTTTGAGGGGAACCAGTAGGAAGGGTAGACATCTTAAAGACATTTGACTATTATTTAGGATTTTTGTTTAGAGCCAAAGCTCGCTTCCTCGTAATTAGCTTTCTAGACCAGACGCTAAAGCCTCTTTCACATACAACAGAAGTGGACTAAACAGGCTCGTACAGAAAACAGAAAAAGTCATCTTCCCGACCGAAGGGGACTCCTGCCTGTCTCAAATGGCCAAATACATCCAAACACACATGTAGACCAATCCACTAGACTGCGGTGAGTAAACTCTAACTTACCAGCTTCTTAACTGCCATCACTTTTGGACTGTGTGTTGCTTCCAGAGAAGTGTCAACTTCAGGATGGGGACTCTTGACCCCATTCTTAGAGACTATTCCACGAGGACATTTGTGCCACGTGAAAGGAACAGGAACGCAACATTTGCTTTACCAACCAGGGAGCTGGGTGGTGCTGGGACAGGGGCAGACTAGAAGTGACCAGGTGAGGGGCGGATGGAATCAGGTCAGCAGAGCCTCATGATCTTTCCGCCGCCTCTCTGACTTGATGATGAAACACAAAAATAATTCTTCACGCTTGCACATCGCAGGTACTGGTTGTCCAATTGCTTTTCTGAACTGATCACATTTGATTTTGACAGATAATGCATTGTTTAGTAAATTCCAGAGTTTTGTCCAAATCAGAATACAATGTCTTCCCGAAGTGGACTTGAACAGCAGTCTCCCTGCTTCCTTCTTTGCCCTTGGACCTAGCCACTGTGGGATTTGGGCTCTTGCTTCCTCTGACTCCAGGCTGAGGAATGCTGTCACTCTCTGAGAGGGGGAATGTCTTGTTGGTCTAGAGGAACTGTCCCATCATGGGTCCACTCTTAGCTGGGCACCCTCACAGAACCAGCCGCTGGGGAAGAAACTGTTACGTGGACTCCTCCTTCAGTTTGACCTCCTAAGGGAAATAGACCTGCAGAAGTAACCCCCCAGGCGTAGCAGAGCACGGAGCAGGGCCCAGAAATTCCTTCCAAAACGGAAAAGTGTCCTGCAGATAACCTTGAGCACGTGTGTTCCCGCCTTCTGCACCGCTCTGAAAGGCGGGGCTTGAAATAGACAACAGCCCTTAAAACTGCTCGGGGTACAGGTAGGTTGCATTAAGAGTAAGGGAGGTTTAGGGATTCCTGGTGGCTCAGTCGGTTGAGAAGCTGCCTTTGACTCAGGTCATGATTCCAGGCTCCTTGCTCAGCAGGGAGCCTGCAGCTCCCCCACTTGTTCTCTCTCTCTCTCTCTGATAAATAAGTAACATCTTTATTTAAAAAAAAAAAAAGTGAGGGAAAAAAGGAGGGAAAAAAATACCCTCCCAAAAACCTTCCTTCCTTGCTTCCTGGCTGACTCACCCCTTTCCCATTAAGGTCTGGGGGCACTGTGTCCTTGGGTTCTAGATAGGGGCTGGGAACTATCAGGGTAGAAACAAGCCCTCTGGAGGAAAAGGGAGGCTCCTCTGCATTTCCCTTTCCTGCAGGCCTGCCCTGGTTTTTTCATGATGTCATCCATTCATCATTGTGAGCTGATTGGCGGTCCCAGGCCTTGGCCAGCTGCCCAGGGCCAGGAGGGAAGAGAGAGATACCAGGACAAACTTGCAGCCAGCCCCTGAGCATGTGCGGAAATGTTGTCATCAGTTCCACAGAGAAAGACTCGGTGGAAATCAAAGAAGACAGTAAAAGTCACAAGATCTTTTCCAACCTTCCCTTCCCTGAATGCCTGGGAAGAAATCAGGGGCCTCTTGCCTGTGGATGGGGAGCCGAACCCTGGAGTGGGCCTGGGTGTGGAGGAGGGACTGCTCTGCCAGATGCTTCATTCTCCAGAATTCAACCTATTTCCTGACTCAGTGGTGTTTGAAAGCAACTTTGTCCAGGTACCCTTGGGTTGCTCACAACAGTACTCCTTGATTCTTCTCAACCTGTTCCCAAGACGTGATCGGGAGAGTCTGTCCCGGGGCCTGGAGTGGAGTGAGCACAGAGCAAGGAGGAGTCAGTGGGCCTGGAATGCAGCTGACCTTGACTTTTTGAGCCCCAGACAGAGCTGCTTCTGCAGACACCTGTCTTCGTGGGAACAGAGGTCAGGTGTTCTCTGCTCCCAGTAGAGGACTTGGTATCCAAATCCCTCAATGTGCTTCCTTCTCCAGGCTTTCCACGTAAAGAGGTGAACAAAGAGGCAGTGCGGGGGGGCTGCCCTTGGAGGCTTTGAGGCAGAAATGCTGATTGGTGAAAGAGCAGGAGCTGGGCCCCGAGAGGGACCAGAGCTCAGGGTCTCTGCTTTCTCGTCAGGGGCTCATAGTGCAAGTGACCTGCGTGCCCCAAATTCCAGTTTCCTCTATTCATAAAAGGGGTTGGACCAACCTGGTTGTCACATGTGAGCACAGGAAGCAAAGGCCCAAGTACAACAGGCACTCAGGGCATTTTTTAAAAAGATTTATTTATTGGAAAAAAAAAGATTTATTTATTGGGGCGCCTGGGTGGCTCATGTTAAGCATCTGCATTTAGCTCAGGTCATGATGCCAGGGTCCTGGAATCGTGTCCCGCTTCGGGCTCCCTGCTCAGTAGGAAACCTGCTTCTCTCTCTCTCACTCCTCCTGCTTGTGTTCCTTCTCTTGTTGTGGTCTCTGTCTCTGTCAAATAAATACAATCTTTAAAAAGTAAATATAAAAAATAAAGATTTATTTATTTATGAGAAAGCGAGAGCAGATGCAAGTGCACTGCACAGAGGGAGGGACAGAAGGAGAGGGAGAGAGAGAATCTCAAGCCAACTCCCCATTGAGCACAGAGCCCACAACTGGCAGGTGTGGGGGAGCCTCCTTCCCAGGATCCCAAGATCATGTCCTCAGCTGAAATGAAGAGTCAGCCTCTTAAGCGACTGTGCCTCCCTAGGGCCCCCTCCGTGCATTTTTGTTGCCTTGTCCGCTCTTCCCTTCCTCTGGCCAGGTAAAACCCAGAATAGCAGACCTTGGTTGCTGCAAGGAACCTCACAGTTCAGGGCAAGTGCAGGAGATAAAGGGCCCCTCAAAGAATGGCCTAAGGACAGATTTTTCAAAGAAAAGCCAGGAAACTACCGGGAAGAGACGCAGAAGTGGGACATAGGTCCGGGAACTCTTGAGTTATGGTTCTTGTGAGTGATTGTTAATAGGCAGTAGGGTAAATGCTCTTGCAGTTGTTTAACCAATACAGGTTTAAACAGCCCTTCTCAACAAGCGTTGATTTCGCCCGCCACTGCCAGGGGGCATTTGGCAACCTCTGGAGATATTTTTGAGGGTTGCCAACTTGGGCGTGGGGGGGGAGGATTGCTACCAGTCTCTCCTGCATAGAGAGGGAGACTGTGCAACCATCCTGCAGTGCACTGGAGAGCCTCCTCCCCCAAACAAAGAATTAGCCAGCCCCAAATGTGACTAGGGCTGAGGTGGAGAGACGCCTCTGCTAGAATACACTGCTGCTTCTGCCCAATGCTCAGGCTGTGCTCCTGGGGCTGCTTTGCAGGTCAGAAAGGGCAGGAACTGGATAGACATCTACAAAGCCTCCAACACCATGGCCCTTGGGGTAACCTCCTCCGTGCCCTGCCTGCCCCTTCCCAATGTCCTCCTCATGGCTAGTGTCAGATGGCACCAGGGACAGAGCCAGACATGGAACAGACCATCTACGGCTCCAAACATCAAGCTCAAGAGGTAAGCAATGTATGGGAACAGAGGATGAGTAGGGCGAGGTGCAGACCCAAAGCCGAGGCTGCTTTGTGACTCCACTCAAAGTAGGGAGAAACAGAGAAGTCACTGGCAGTGACATTATTCTTTTAGACAGCGGTAGCCCAAGACAGAGGGTGCACTGGAAGCATTAAGGCCAACGTTGTGGAGGGGGATGGGGTGGAAAAGGAAAGTGTTAGGTGGTCAGCAATGAGAGGCCCGTCAACATGCCCACTTGCCTTCCTGCTGCTCTCCCCGCCCTGAATCCACAGGAAATCTCCCTGCCTTGGGCCGAGGGGCAAGGAAGCAGTGAGGTCTGGCCAATGGAGCACTGGTTATGAGACACAGGTTCTAGTCTTTGGTAGCCAACGACTCAAATAATTTTTGAGTCTCAAGCTATCAGTCTCATTTCAGTTTTCCTCCTGGTAAAATGAGTGGGACTAAGTCTCACTTAGAACTGTAACATACAGGGGTGCCTGGGTGGCTCAGCTGGTTAGGCGACTGCCTTCGGCTCAGGTCATGATCCTGGAGACCCAGGATCAAGCCCCACATTGGGCTCCCTGCTCTTTGGGAAGCCTGCTTCTCCCTCTCTCACTCCCCCTGCTTGTGTTCCCTCTCTGGCTGTGTTTCTCTGTCAAATAAATAAAATCTTAAAAAAACAAAACAAACAAACAAAAAAACTAACATACAGTGACCTCAGACTCCTCTGGGAAAAAACAGCTCTTTTTGTTTTTGTTTTTGTTTTTGTTTTTTTAAAGATGAGCTTTAAAAAAAAAAAAGATTTTATGTATTTATTTGACAGAGAGAAACACAGCCAGAGAGGGAACACAAGCAGGGGGAATGAGAGAGGGAGAAGCGGGCTTTCTCCGCTGAGCAGGGAGCCCGATGCGGGGCTCGATCCTAGGCCTCCAGGGTCATGACCTGAGCTGAAGGCAGACCCTTAACAACTGAGCCACCCAGGTGCCCTGAAACAGCCCTTTTTGATGTTTGAACCTCTTCAAGTAATCTGTAGGCTATCTTAAGAATCTCTAGAGAGTCCCAGAAATCCAGACAAACCCTTCATTTCTCAGCTCAGTGATAAACCTCCCCTTTATGTTCTGTGTGTACCTATGGAAAGCACAGCCCAGTTCCTTGAACCTTAGCCCCTTTGGGGAGAGTAGTGAAAGCATGAGGAGGGAGGGAGTCAATGAATGGACAAGCAAGACAGCGCCACTCTGTAGCAGAGAAGGGCAGTTCCCTTTATGCTACAGAGAAGGAAACTGAAAACCCCTATGACCCCAGCCACCTTACTCCAGGGCTATCTCTCTCAAGCAGGATCCCAGGGAACACCAGCCTGAGAATCCTGGCAGATTTCAGGGCGACACCCCAGACCCACCGAATCTGAGTCGCAGGGGATGTCTTCAGGTGTCTGCGTTTTAAACAAGCTCCCCAGGTGAATCTGGTCTCCCCAAAGTTTGAGCACCCCAGTGCGGAGCATTCTCTCTCCTACCCCCAAAAGCCTCAGTCCTGTAGGAGACACTCCTCATTTTAACGAAGATCAAGTTGGATCAGAAGCCACAGGGTTGCCATGCTGTGTCTTCCCTTGTGGCTTCAGGATCCTCCCACTTAAGTTTGTGGAGTTCCAGGTTTGTGACCGGCTTCAACGTGTCTTGCGTTTGAGGACAGTCACTGAGAAGATCTACTACCTAAGGCTTCACCCTGACCATCCTGAGACTGTCTTCCACTTCTGGATCCGGCTGGTGCAAATTCTGCATAAGGGCCTGTCCATCACCACCAAGGACCCTAGGATCCTTATCACTCACTGTCTCGTACCCAAGAACAGCTGCAGCCCCTCGGGAGACTCTACCGTAAGTGGGCACCATTGCCCCCTCCAGCAAAGGCCAGGGCTGAGCTGTGGAGTTGAGGCGAGCTGGTATATGAGCACCCGTGAAGGGGATCCCTGCCTTAGGCCTTGGCTAATCAGCTTTATTGAGGTATAATTTACAGCCATAAAACCCAACCCTTTCAAGGGGACAGCTCAACATCGTCAATAACTGTATAGAGTTGGACAACCATCACTACCATCGCCCTACAAATTCCTTTGTGCTCATTTGCAGTCGTTCAAATATCCCTGTTTCCTGCCCTAGGCAGCCACTGATCTGTGTTCAGTCTCTATAAATTTTTATTTCTTAGACATTTCATATAAATGAAATCTTACAGTACATAGTATTTCGTGCCTGGCTTCTTTCCCTTCCATGGTGTTTTTCAGGCTCACCTGTATTGTACCCTGAGGTCACCGCCGTGCAGGGTCCCAGACTATCATATTGCTTTTCATTGCTGAATAGCATTCCATTGTATGGATACACCACATTTCATTTGTCCATTCACTAGTTGGACATTCGGATAGTTTCCAGTGTTTTACCATTATGAGTAATGCTGATGTGAACATTTGTGTACAAGTTTTTGCATAGATGTATGTTTCATTTGTTTTGGGTAGATTCCAAGGACTGTAATGGCTGGGTCATTTTTTTTAAAGGTTTTATTTATTTACTGGACAGAGACAGAGTGCACAAGCAGAGGGAGCAGCAGAGGGAGAGGGAGAAGCAGGCTCTCCACTCAGCAGGGAGTCTGATGCGGGACTCCATCCCAAGACCCTGGGATCATGACCCGAGTGGAAGGCAGACACTTAACTGAATGAGCCACCCAGGCGCCCCTAGATTTAACTTTTAAAGAAACTGACAAAATATTTTCTGAAGTGGCTGTACCATTTTACCTTCCCATGAGCAATGCATGAGGGTTTCAGTTACTTCATATCCTCCCCAACCTTGTGTTTCTGCCATAAAAAGTCCCCCCGGTCATGGTATATGTAATCCTTTCCATATATTACTGGATTCAGTTTGTTAGCACTTCGTTAAGGATTTTTGCATCTATAATCATTAATGATATTGATCTGTAGTTTTCTTCAGAAACTTTTGTGATACCCTGGCTTTGGTCTTAGAGTAGTCTTCACCTCATTGACTGATTTGGGAAGTGTTCTCTCCTCTGTTTTCTGAGTTTTTGAAGAACTGGTATTACCACTTCTTTAAATATTTGCTAGAATTCAGCTGGGCATTTTTGCCCTGGTCCTTAAGATGTGATATCAGACCAATTTGAGCTGCAATGTAAACTCCACGAAGGCAGGGGTCCCCCCCCATCTTCTTAGTGCCTGGTACATAGCTGACATTCAGTAAATAAGGAATGAATGATGAATGAATGAATGACTCTGAGCAGCATACATGGCTGGAGTTTCCACAGGGGTATTATAAGCAACAGGAAAGAAAACAATTTTACCCAAGTGTAAAAAGCAGCTCAAAATAGGATTTTCCTTAGATTAGTTTTTTTTTTTTTTTTAAGATATTAGTTACTTATTTGAGAGAAAGAGAGCCAGCATGAGGGGCAGAGGGAGAAGCAGACTCCCCACTAAGCAGGGAGCCCAAGGCAGGGCTGGATCCCAGGACCCTGTGATCATGACCTGAGCTGAAGGCAGACACTCACCGATTGAGCTACCCAGGTGCCCTGAGAAATTAATTTTTTAAGCATCTATTAAATTCCTATAACAGATTTCTGATCCCCGTACATTTAAATATAAAACAAAGCAGCAGAAGTATCATTAAAGTTTGTAAGAATAGGCTATTGAGAAAAAAAAAAGGAATAAGCTATTGAGAAACATAAGAAGGTATGTTAATAAGAATAGATGATCTACTAAATGACAGTATTATCCTTAAGGTACCAAAGAATATTCATAACAATACAGGGGATAGAAACAACAGAGATGGCCTTAGAATGGCCTCTCTGAGCAACGGACCCAGCAGCCCAGAGGAAGAGCAGAGTTCCAGCACTTTCAGGTCTGGACTATGGTTAGGAAAATGCAGAGACCCTGAGGCCTTAACCACCTGGCTTTGCTTTTTTCCTCCATCTAGTCAGTACAGAAGAAACCCCAAGCCTCCCAGCCCAGCGAGAGCCTCATGCAGCTGATGGCCAAGGGGGAGAGTGAGGCCCTTTCTCAGATCTTTGCCGACTTGCACCAGCGCAATGAGTTCAGGTAAGTGCCTTAAATCAGGCCAACCTGATGCCCCTGCCGCAGCCCAGATGGTCTGGGCCCTAAGATCCAGAAACCAAGTCACTTGGAAAAGGAGCAGAAGGAGGAGTGTGAAATGCTGCCAGTCAGGATCCAGGTTTTTGTTTTTGTTTTTGTTTTTAAGATTGTATTTATTTATTTGAGAGAGAGAGAGAGAGAGCATGTGAGGAGAGAAGGTCAGGGAGAAGCAGACTCCCCATGGAGCCAGGAGCCCTATGCGGACTGATCCAGGGACTCTGAGATCATGACCTGAGCCGAAGGCAGGCACTTAACTAATGGAGCCACCCAGGTGCCCCAGGATCCAGGATTTATCCTCAACTCAGAATAAACTTTACCCCATTCTCTTTGCCTTAGTCTCCTCCACACAGCCAGCATGGTACGCCTGACTCCAGAAGAATGTTGTAAAAAATAAAAAGTAATTCTTCAAGAATAAAAGTTAGTAGCACAGATGGGAAAGGAGAACCTAATTTCTAATCCCATTTCTGGTCCTTAGGGAGAAAAAGCTAAAACATTGTCTACTCATTGAGTTCACGTACTTCTTCACCTGGGCTCTGCTTAGCCTTTAGGGAGCTTCTGTGATTGCTTTCTATAATCTGTTCTGGAAAGCTCCATTATACAGGCCCATCTTCTTCATACCTGAGGAAGTGTCCTTGCAGGTGCCTTGGGGTTGACAGACATTGAGAGAACTTAGACCACAGGACACCGTAACCAGAGGGCAAAGGCAATGTGGGAATCCGGGTCCTGGCAATCTTGATTTGTGGTTTAAAAGAAAAGGGAGGGAGCGCCTGGGTGGCTCAGTTGGTTAAGCAACTGCCTTCGGCTCAGGTCATGATCCCGGAAACCCGAGATCAAGCCCCACATCGGCTCCCTGCTTGGCGGGAAGCCTGCTTCTCCCTCTCTCACTCCCCCTGCTTGTGTTCCCTCTCTGGCTGTTTCTCTCTGTCAAATAAATAAAATCTTTTAAAAAAAAGAAAGAAAGAAAGAAAGAAAAGGGAGGACAGAAATAAGTTAGGAAATGTCACCGGAAAAGAAAAACGAGGTGTTAGAAAGAAGAAGGTTTTTGTCACAATAGGGACTCAACGCAGATAAAGAACAAGGGAGGAAGGAAGGGAGGAAGGGAAGGAGGAGACTGGGGTGCTGTTGGCAGTCTCAGGCACAGGCAACTTTTAATATTCCTGGAAGGTCAGAGGAGACTGAAGACCAGAAGGAAAAATAGGCTCTAACCAGATGAAGGGTGAAGAAAGTTGCAGAGGTTGAGGGAAGAAATGAGGTGCATCCTGAGGAAGAGATTGGTGAGTTAGAAAAGGGGAGAGAAGGCCAGTGGGGAAATGGGCGTGATGGGAGGACAGGAAGTAGGGGCAGGGCCAAACCAGGGCCTGGGAAGTTGTGTGAATGAATGAAGACTTTAGTGAAGTGGGAGCCTTAGCCTCATTTTATTTATTTTTATTTATTTATTTTTAAAAGATTTTATTTATTTATTTGTCAGAGAGAGAGCGCACAAGCAGGGGGAGGAGCAGGCAGAGGGAGAAACAGGCTCTGCACTGAGCAGGGAGCCGGATGTGGGACTCCATCTCAGGACCCTGGAATCAGGGCCTGAGCCAAAGGCAGACACTTAACCAACTGAGCCACCTAGGTGTCCCCCTTAGCCTCATTTTAAACTGGGAAGTGGCATGATCCAGGGTCACACTGGCTGTCACTGAGACAGCTGATTTGAAGGGAGGCAGCCTAGGTGTGAAGACGCCAGCCCGTAAACTGAGGCAACCTAAGCTGGGCTATCATGTCCCCAATGTCTCACAGAGTCTATGAGAAATGGGGAGAAATGCATTTTTGCTTCAAGTTCTCTCAGTAATTGCTTTGGACAGACGTTTGGTTTCTTCTCTTTAATTTCCCAGAACCGGGCCCTGGGTGATGATTTCTGTCTCCTCATTCAGGCAGGTTCTAGTCTGGTTGCAGTTAAATCAGTTTTTGCACATTGGCAACAACAAGCAACTTAGAGCAAGTAAAATAAAAGGCTGAGACGAAGGACCAAACAGATGGAGTCCCACACACTCTTCCTTAGCAAAAGCAGCCGCAAGGGCTCTGCTCCCCACCCCACCCCTTCTCCCCTCCCTCCTCTCCCCTCCCTTCCCCTCTCCCTAGCTTTTCTTTTGGAACTTTGCTACTCAGCACACCCACGGGGGGGGGGGGGGGGGGGGGTGTAGCCGCAGCTGGCCTTTTTCATATTTATATCTGCCTCTAAAGCTTTTGCATCAAGAAAAATATAAGTAGAAACAAGATTTGAAATGAGAATTTCATGCTCTGTTCTTTTCCTTTTGACCTTTGTTTCCTTGATCCTGAAATGGCTGGAGTTCCAGGAGCAGCAAAAAGACACAGACCAAAAGGCACAACTCAGGTAATGGAGGGGACAGGGCAACCACATGTCTCGGAAACCTTTCTGCTCCACAGATGTAGGAATAAGTTCCTCTCCAGCTCCCCATCCCAGCTTTCTCAGATCTCTCTTGTCCTGCCACACCTTAGTTTGAGATCCTCTAAGGCTCTTTGGGCACCATGCTCAATTTGGCAACAAGTCTTAGCAATTTCTTTCTTTGAAATGTTTCTTATATTCTTTTTTTTTTTTTTAAGATTTTATTCGGGGCGCCTGGGTGGCTCAGTTGGTTAAGCGACTGCATTCGGCTCCTCAGGGATCCAGCCCCACATCGGGCTCCCTGCTTGGCGGGAAGCCTGCTTCTCCCTCTCTCACTCCCCCTGCTTGTGTTCCCTCTCTGGCTGTGTTTCTCTCTGTCAAATAAATAAAATCTTAAAAAAAAAAAAAAAGATTTTATTCATGTATTTGACAGAGAGAAACACAGCTAGAGAGGGAACACAAGCAGGGGGAGTGGTAGAGGGAGAAGCAGGCCTCTTGTGGAGCAGGGGGCCTGATGGATGGCTGGATGCAGGGCGGATCCCCGGACCCCAGGATCACAACCTGTGCCAAAGGCAGATGCCCAACGACTGAGCCACCCAGGCACCCCTGTTTCTTTCTTTCTTTCTTTTTTTTCTTTCTTTGATAATTTGGTGGTCAGACGGGTAGATCCTGAAATCACAAAACCTCTCTTTCTAGGCAACATTCAGAACTCATGCCTGTGGTACCTCGGGAGCACAAAGACGGGTCCCTCACTCCCCCCAGGAGGCTGCTGGGGAAGGCCCTGGGGTCTGAGCTGAGTCATAGAGGATGAGTGTAGGTGGGGCTGGCCAAAGAACAGGAGGCAGAGCCTTCTAAGAGGCAAAGTCTGTATGAAGGAGCATGATATATTCTGGAAACAGCAGCTGGTTCCCTATTTGTTCTAGTTTACCCCAAATCCATTTTGGCATGTGTGACCCCGCACGAACTTCTCTCCCATCTCACCCGATCTACTTTTCCCCCTCAAACAGAAGCCCTGTGCCTCATCTTTTTCTCTAGCCCAAATCTGCTCTAGTTAAGCCTTCGCTATTCTTCCCCTTTTGTTCACCCCATCTGCTCCCTTCCCCCCCATGCTACACCCTCGATCCTACCTATCCTTCCAGAAGAATCTTTCCTTGGTCATAAACTCTCTTACGTTATTCCCTACTTATTTCACAGGCTTAACTAGGCTCACGTTTTATTTCTTCACCAATATTCGTCTTCTTCTCATGCCCCGAGTGATCTGCAGTGGCAAGGCCAGGACTAGGAACACAGTGGGAGTTTGAGAAATATCCGTGCGCCACACCACTAATAAATTATGCCTCCAAACTGGTTCAGGAGAATATCGTGCTCTTTTTGGAATTTAGAGGAATGTATAGAAGCACTCAGAGAAGCATAGCTAACTTTCATCCAAACTGGGGATCACAACTCAGATGTCTGCAGGTGGTAGGAAAGGTGGGGAGTCTAGGTGTCACATAAGAAATGGTTGGCTTCTGTCCTAACTCCATTGCAGGTTAAACACCCACTGGGCTGCCACTTGGTTTCAGCACTGAGGAGGCAGTAGGAGGTGCTGGGGAGGGTGACATCGAGAAAGTGAAGGCTTCCATATTCACCGTGGTGGAACACAGGCCCGGTGTTGCCAGATACTCTGATTTTTGAACAAAGGCCAAAAATCTGGATTCTTACGTGACACAGCCCCTCCCCCATAAAAACAAAAACACAATCTAGGCTGACACAGAGTAGCAAACACAACATATCTACCGGGTGAATTCAGGCTGGAGGCTGGCGGTTCATCAGTCCCTGCTCTAAATGGTGAGAACAGCTGGCTCTGGCCCAATTTTCCCAAGCCTGAGAATGCTTTATCATGTCATATGATGTCATATGACCCATGATACAATGATGTTGCTTTAGTGTTTTCGCAGCGTACATTCAATGACACACGCATTCAAAACATATCCCATGAGAATATGGTGGAAGAAGACAGGAAAAAAGTCACACTTATTTCTAGGACTCGAGGGAACAGCTGTAATTTGAGTCACGAGGTATGTGGTGTCATGGGAACTCTGACACCCAAGCTGTCCTGAGGCTAATTTCAATGAATTATCCTAGAATATGCCCAGAGCCTTCACTTTCCTTGGAACTGAAGGAACCCTTTTTCCTCTTGGTCCAGGTAGGTTCCCTCTTGGTTCCCTTTGAGTATGGAAGGACAGTTATATCCCAGCCTCTGGCAAAACCAGTGTCCCAAGGGTTACTTGTGTGGCCGAACCTTTCAGCTCCCCACATCAGTGGGTAGTGTGGCCTACTGGCTGCTTCCCAAACTATAATGTGCAAGCAGTCCCCTGGGAATCTTGTTAAAATGCAGGTTTGGAGTCAGTATTGTGCATCTCTAACACACTCCTAGGTCATGCCAAAGTTGTTGGGCTCCAAGCCACGCTTGGAGTAGCTGAAGCCACGTGGACCAAGAACAGGCTCTGGCTTCAGGCCATTGCCAGTCCAGCTAGCGGAATCTCCTCGGGAAATGCACTCAGTGATCCCGTCCAAGCCATGTTGATGCCCTCCTTTTACTGGCACTGCCTGGTTCAAATGATACAATAGTTAAAACATGGGCTTTATTGCCCAACTGCCCGGCTTCGAATTCTGGCTCTGACTTGTCATGATGTGACCAAAGGTAAGTGACTTAACCTCTCTGGGCCTCAGAATCCTAGTGAAATGGGGACTACAGCAGCACTGACCTCTTGGGCTCCTTGTGAGGAGTAAAAGAGCTTTAAGGCATGTGATTGGGACCATGCCTGGCTCATAATAAGCACCCTGCAAGTGTTGGCCATGACCTGTGAGACTGCTCTGTGAATTAAAGGTACAAATGAATGCATTCCCTTTATGACCTAGAGAAAGATACTCACAGTGAAGATGGCATCCCTTGCACCCGTGACCTCAGCTGGAGAGACTCACTCACTTATGGAGAGTGGGAAAGAGAGAACCCCTCTGGGCCGCAGCCCCTTTCACTCCTCAGCACCCTGGCAGCATCCACAAGGCCACAGCTGGCCCCACTCGTATAGGTACTGTGATGGGAATAATCTGATTGTCTTCACGGGACAGTCCTAGAGTTCCATCTCAGGCCTGGGTCCTAGGGACCTGGGGCTGATTCCAGGAGGTGGTGGGTGGGAGTGGGGGGTGCCAGCCAAAGCCACCTCAGTTCTCTTTGTTCATGCCCTGTTCTTCTTTACCTCCAACTGGGTTGAGTGAAATCCTAAATGTGGCAGCTCCAGAGCCCCTGGGAGTTCTTGCCAGTGACCCTGAAGGGATAGGCACCCAGACAACACTGTTGCAGCTAGACCTGCTTTCTCCCTGCTGTGTGGGAGAGGCTATGTCCTGTCCTCCCTCTCTGCAGCAGAGTCCCTCTGGGCTCTTTGAGGGAGTGGGAAGCTGGCTCTTCCTTTTCCTTTCCAGAGCTCTTGCGGAGCCCCAGCCTTCTGTTGCAGAGTGAGAAGGAACTAGGCCAGAAAGCGCGGGGTGGGAGTGATTCTTTTCTGGAGCCCAGCCCTTATCTTTCTGTGTGCCAAAGGCTCATCCACCGATCCATATATTCATTTGGCAAATACTCATTAAGTACTTCCTATGTGCCTCTGATCAGAGGGAGATCTCTAAAGAAGGTAGGAGTGGCTAATGTTTTCTCAAGTCAAAAAATGTTAATAAACCACCAACTCTTAAGATGCCTGTTATTAAGAGTTGACAATTAAAAATTTACCCTAAGTATATGTCCACAGAAGAGCCTTTTAGGCAAACTATATCTCATTGCACATTTTTCTCCCCTACACTAACAGGAAATTCTGTTGGAACCCTCTTTTCGCACTGGGGAGAATCAATGTGGCCCTCACCAACATCACTCTGTCTGCAGCATTCGGCTTTCTGAGGGACTCTGTCTGATGTAGGAAAGGAGAAAGGTACAACTAAGGAAAAACTAGAATCATCTCGTGCTGATAACATAGCCTTTCCTTGGAGAACCATTTGGGAGCATGGCTCCAGGAAAGAGCATTATTCCAAAACATTCCTGTATGCAACTCTGGGTCCGCACCACCACCCATCACACCTTGCCTCCATTATCACCACCAGCGTGGGCACAAGAAGATGTGCCCTCAGAAGTGCCACGGCCAAGAGATGGAGAGAGGGAAGGAAAGGGAAGCAGGACCGGCTGAGAGGGGGAAGAGAACAAAATGGCAGTGAAGAGGAGTCAGAGGAAGGAAGTCAGAGAAGAGGGGAGATCTCACAGAGAGGTGGTAACAGAAGAAAACAGAAGGGATCCGAATGAGAAGCTGAGGAGGACAAGAGAAGAAATACATCACTGAGAGATGCCTCACGAAGCTTCTATTTATCTAATTTAAAACTTGAAAGTAAGGCCATATACCCAAACAAATGTGTTTTCTTCTCTGTGCCAATTATTCTGAATACCTATGAGGGACGAAAAACTAATTCCAGCCAAGGGCCTCTCCTGAAGTTTCCTTCTTTTCCTTTTGTTGTTGTTGTTGTTGTTGTTGTTGTTGTTAGTCCCTCTTTTGATTCAAGCTTTGCACCTTCTTCCTCAGGACTTTCTCTAACTTGGACTTGCTAGCCTGGCCCTGGTTTTCAAATAAAGGTTTGGGTTTGAGGCTGCAGAAAGGTTCCTCAGGAGAAAGTGTGAAGGCAAGGTGTGTGAGGTAGGGGGACTTTCTCTTTTGTGGTCCAACATTCTAAGTTGGCTGTGGTCTCAGTCCTACAGACACTGGCTCGATTTCTTTTGTGTACAACACCCCCTTTAAAGGTTGACATATCTCGTTAGTGCTTATGAAACCAGTGATTCCACAGAGGGGAGGATCACAGCCTCAAAACATAGGTAAGTCAGAGGTTCCAGGCTTAAAGTAAAGGTAAAATCAGAGGTTCACAAATTATAGATCAAGGGAGTCACCATGGAGTGTCTGTCACGTGGCTTATGGACTGACCACTTTGTTTAAAATGCACAGTAGGGGCGCCTGGGTGGCTCAGTTGGTTAAGCGACTGCCTTCGGCTCAGGTCATGATCCCGGAGACCTGAGATTGAGCCCCGCATTGGGCTGCCTGCTAGGCGGGAAGCCTACTTCTCCCTCTCTCACTCCCCTTGCTGTGTTCCCTCTCTGGCTGTGTTCCTCTCTGTCAAATAAATAAATAAAATCTTTTAAAATTTTTAAAAAATTAAAATAAAATGCATAGTATTTCACATTCAGTAAAAAATAGACTATGAGTATTTTTTTTAATATTTTATTTGACAGAGAGACACAGTGAGAGAGGGAACACAAACAAGGGGAATGGGAGAGGGAGAAGCAGGCTGCCTGACAAGCAGGGAGCATGATGTGGGGCTTGATCCCAGGACCCTGGGATCATGACCTGAGCAGAAGGCAGATGCTTAACGACTGTGCCACTCAGGTGCCCCAAATATGAATAGTTCAACAAACTTTCCAACTGGAAAGCTTTTTTGACGTCTTGCTCTAATTTAAGATATCCTACAGGGGTCTTTTCCTTCAATGGAGTAATTGAAAGGGTTGGAGGGCTAAAAAGTAAGCTCCTGGATCACCATCACTCTTTCCCGGGATGAGTTGTGTCCTAACTGTTGGTGATTTCCGTATCCACCTGGATGATCCCTCCCATGCCCTGGTCGCTGTTCCTTGAGCCACTGCAGCCCAGTAATCCTGCTCACTACAGTCACTGCCACTGACTCCTGTGATTTTATTCTAGAGCTTGTCATTAGTAACTGCACCCCATCCCATGAATCCCACTCTCCAGCTCTACTGCCTCTTTCCCTGAGTCTGATAAACCTTCGACCCACTAATCCCACAATCTCTCCTTCTGGGTTTTCACTGTCCCTCACTCTCCTCACGCCCTCATTTCCTTCCCCTTCAGCCTAAATTCCATGATCAGTCATTATTATAATTCCCTTGCATGCACCCTCAACACCTTCCACCTGATTCTGTTTACTTGGCTAAGTCCAACTCTCCACCAATACCATGCCTGCATCATGCTGCTAAATTTGCCTGGAGAAAACCATGTGGTATATTAACCAGTATTAGCTCCAAGTCATAATCTCAAGTTTCAGGAGGGCCCTTGGTGTTGCCTGGAGATGACACTATATTCCCTCATCTGTTCTCTCTGCTGAATAGCTCCTTCACACCTTCTCTTGCCTCAAACCCCCAGTGCCTCCTGATGACCCAGCTTCCTTTTTCACTGAGAACATCTTAGCAGTTGAAAGAGAGCTCCAAGCACTCTCTACCATGACCACCAGTTACCTGAAATCAGACCCATATATCTAGTTTCTCTCCTTGTTACTATGGAAGAACCATCTCAGTTATTTTTTTAAGTTTTTTAAAAAGATTTTATTTATTTAACAGAGAGATCACAAATAGGCAGAGAGGCAGGCAGAGAAAGAGGGGGAAGCAGGCTCCCCGCTGAGCAGAGAGCCCCTTGTGGGACTCAATCCCAGGACCCTGAGATCATGACCTGAGCCGAAGGCAGAGGCTTAAACCTCTGAGCCACCCAGGCACCCACCCAGAACCATCTCAGTTCTAAGCAAAGCCTAATTCTTCCTCTTTTGTACTAGATCCTATTCCATCTCTTCTACTCAAGGACATTGCTCCAGCAATTCTCCCTTTTTCCTACATCAGTTTTATCCTCACTCCTAGATCCTTCCCATCAGCAACAAACTGGTATTTCTCCTAAGCATATTATTTCTTCCACTTAAAAACAGAAGACAATAAAACAAAACCTCCCTTGACCCCATTATCCCTCTGATCCAATTTTTCCCACCCCTTTAAACTCTTTGAAAGGGTTTCCAATTTCTTGTTTCCGATTCATTCCGAACAGAATGTTCCATTTCTGTTGCAAACATTGTAGCCCTCATTCAATGTTTGTTTGAATTTCATGACATGAAATTGAATAAGTGAAACATTTGAATAAGTGAAACATTTAAATCAGGAACATGAAAAAAAAATCAGGGACATGCAATGGGCTCCACCTGTCCAGTTCACTTAACATTATTGAGCTTTTGCTCTGAACTGGGCAGCAAGGTCAGAGCTGTAGATAAAAAGATGAATAAGGCAGGGGCACCTGTATAACTCAGTCAAGTATCTCTTTGGCTCAGGTCCTGGGATCCTGCCCACGCAATGGGGCTCCTCACTCAACAGTGTTTCTTCCTCTCCCTTTGCCCTTCTGCCTGCTTGTGCTTGCTCTCTCTCTTTTGCAAATAAATAAAATCTTTAAAAAAAAAAAAAGAAAGAAAAGGCAGATCTTTACCCTGGAGCTTAGCCTAGAGGAGGACATACGGATGAAGTTTGTTTTTTTTTAAAGATTTTATTTATTTGACAGAAACAGCAAGAGCGGGAACACAAGCAGGGGGAGAGAGACCTGAGCTGAAGGCAGACACTTAGTGACTGAGCCACCCAGGCGCTCCATAAAAGCTTTTAATAGCAAAATTTGACAAAGTGTATTGAAGATACAAAGTGTTAGGAAGGCCAATAAAAGAGGAATTATGCCTGGCGGGGTCAGTGAAGACTTCAAAAGCTAACCGGGAATTCTGTGGCATTCGTAAGGCAGAAAATCAGAAAAACATACTCAGGCCAGGGACAGGAGATCACTTGATGAAGACAGATCAAGAGATGTGAAAGGGCAGGCTGTTAGGAAACACCGAGATGGTGGTGGCCAGAGCACAAGACCTGTGGGACGAACTGGTGGGAGATAGAGCTGAAAGTTACATTGGAACCGACGAGTGACCTCTCCTTAGGCTACATCAGGGCGGTAGTGCTGAAGTAAAATAAGTTGTGATTGATTGTTAAAACAGTTGGCGACTGATTAGAGTTGAATCAATTCAGCCCTGTGTGCTTGTGGGCATGAAAATAACTACAAGGGTAATACAAAAAGCTGTGTGGAGGCCGAATCACGCGCTATGAACCGGGGCGTGGCCGCCAGACAGCGCCCATACGCCACCCGGAGTAAGGAGCTAGGGCCCGCCATCCCCACATGGCCGGGAACCAGGGTTGGGCAGGAATCGGGTCCACGCACTCGGCGCCCTCGCGGGGACGTGGCGCTTTCCAGCCAATCCCGATTACGCGACTGTAGGGCCAATGGATGTCCGGGAATGCTTTACGTCAGCGGCCGGTTAGTTGGTGATTGGTCAGGAGGCCGCCGGCGAGGCGGATGGGGGCGGGGCGCGGGGCTACTTCCGGTTAGGAGGTGCTTAAGCGCGTGAGCTGAGCCGGTGGGTGAGCCGAGGCCGCGGGACCCTGAGCTGTGGGCGCTACGAAGAAAGGTGAGTACGGCGGTACTCGGTTCTTCTGCAGCCTCGTCCTTTTCCGCTTTCTTTTTGTCCTCTGCCCTCGCTCGCGACGCGGCATGGGTCCCCTTCGTATGGGGCTCTTGTTTCTGCTTATGCCCGGGTGCGGGCCCTGAGCTTGCTTGCGACCCTCGGGCCCTGGGCGCGCGGTCTGAGTTGCAGGCCGCCCCCTCGCCCTCCCTCCCGTGCTGGGAAGGGGCCTGGGTCTTGGCGAACTCCGGCTCCCGGTTTTGCGTTCTGGGGGGTACTGTTTTGTGCCTGGCTTGCCACGTCCTCGCCTGGGCCCCGTTTCTCACCGAGTCTCTCCTGTTTGCCTACTGAAAGGTCGGAAGCGGTGGGGTGGCGTTATTTTAACAGATCCCTGCTACCTCCCACTAACCCGCCTACCTGTGTCCTCCAGCGCAGCCCCAAGGCCACATCCCGAGAGGAGGGTGCGTCTGCCAAGAAAGTCGTGTGCGCTGAATTTGAGAGTGTAAAAACGGGGTGGGGGCGGGGAGAAAGCGGAAAGACACTGATTAAAAAAAAAAAAAAACCCACACAACTTTGTATAATTTTAAAGAAGAACCGACTGCTTCGAGTTTCCATGTTTGGCTGCATACCTCTGTCAGCGACAGGAAATAGTTTTTAAAGCTTTAGTAGGGAATTGTATTTTGCCCATTTTGTTGCTTTTAGCTATCGATCTGATTTTTGGCATGCTGTGTTGAGAAGTAAATTCCCAACAGCTGCACTCATTAAGAGCATCGCTAGGTGGTCGGTAGTTTTGACAGCAATTTTTGCACCATGGCAAGTTTCCTGGGTCTCCTGCTAAAATTGTAGGGCCCTTGATCTCAGTTTCTGATTGTGTAAATTCCCAGTGCTGTCTCTGAGAGTTGCGATCACTTCCTGGGGCCATGTACCATAAAGTCAACGTTAACGAATTGGGAATAAGGTTGCTTCTAATATGGTTTTGTAGTTGGGAAGTAGAGAACGTGTAATCTCCGGTAAATTTAATTTTTGCCCTAGAGTGGAAAACACAAAACAAATACATGGCTGACCTCATTCCATGAATTTAGTTAACCAAATAAGGATGGCCATTATTGAAGAATTTAAGTATTATAGTACAAACCTGTAAATTGTATTTGTGTGTAGAGGATGAGTTGCCTAGGCCTAATCACATCTGAGTTTTACAGTGATTCAGGGTCTCCAGTAGGATTTTCCCCCCTCTTAAGAATCGCAGCTAGGAGGACCATGAACTGGTAAAGTTGACTTGGGTGTGCCTGAGTGGATGGTTCCGGTTATAGCTTTGAAATCAACTCTTATTGATAACTCTCAATATAATTGTTTGCTTTGTTCATTCAGTGATGTATCACAAGATACATATTGGTGTCGTTTTCTATACATTGCACTAGTACAGGAGGTCAGTAATTGATATTAACACAAATATACTATAACACGGATGTGCCAGGGGTGTTGGAAGGACAGAGATGTTAGCCAGGGATAGCCATTGGAGATGGTAGGCTGTAACATCCTAGATCCTTTGTGAACTCCTAAATATGGGTGTTGTTGATACTGTAATTTATGTATTAGAGTTAAAACAGCTGAAATAACACTTTGCCTGTTGCTGCATGATGGCCAGATCCGGTAAGGGGAATTGGGGGTTGGGGAGCAGGCAGGAACTGCATTGCTGCCAAGTACTGTCCAGCTAATCCAGTAAAATGTATTGGTAATTAAAAAAAAAATGCAAGACATTGTATTAGGGACTGTAGAAAGATATTTATATTAGCTGAGAATCCTGCCTTTTAAAAATGTAGTATCTATAGGGGAGCTAAACAGACAACTTAAAGTTGCCTGTGAACATTACCAGTGGAGTGGTACAAACAAGTTTTATAAAAGTTGAGAGGAATGCATTTGGATTACTTCCAGATGGAGTAATCGTAGTAGATATGTCTTTTCATCTAGGATTTAAAATTACTTATAGATATTTGGCACGGAAGGGATGTTGAGCTAAAATAACTAACAAATTCTCAAGGACTTTAATGTGTGTTAAACACTCACTGCAAAATTGCATCTGGAAAACAAAGTGCCTGTCCCTACATTTTGCATAGCATTCCTGTGGCAATTAATTATATGTTAAAGTTTCATCAGTCCCAAGGCAACTTTCTTCTCCCAGAGTTTTTAGAACTTTTTAAGATTTTATTTATTTGACAGAGAGAGAGATCACAGGTAGGCAGAGAGGCGGGGGGGGGGGGGGGAGCAGACTCCCTGCTGAGCAGAGAGCCTGATGTGGGACTCAGTCCCAGGACCCTGAGATCATGACCTCAGCTGAAGACAGAGGATTAACCCTCTGAGCCACCCAGGCGCCCCTAGAACTTTTTTCTTAAATGTTTTCACTCCATAGCGAGAAATATTTAAAGTTTGTACTGAGCTGCTTTGGTTATAAAACTAAGGAAGCCCGAGTAATAGTTTGTCATTCTCAGAGCTCTTTAGGCAAATTTTGCAGTTTTTCTACTCTCAGCCATCATATAAATGTGTGCTCTCAGTACCACCAACAATTTAATTAGAATGTGTTAATGATCTGATTAAATCTGCTTTGTCACTAGAGAAACATTGAATACATGGTTTGTCATTATAACTTACTAGGTCACAAAGGATGACATTATTCCTTGAATGTGATAATCCATTGTGGTACTTTCACTAAAATTGTAAGTGAAGAATGTCAGATAACCAGATAGCTTTAATTTCTAGATTTTATAACTGGGATCTCAATATACTTATGCTGCTGTCAGGCTGTTCCCCCAACCCACAGTTAAAGTTGACACTTAGGCAGTGAGATCCTGTTGGGTTTTTTTGTTTCGTTTTTTTTTAGTGAGATCCTGTTTTTGTTGCATTATAGGGGGTTGCCCTATTTTGCTACCACACCCATTTCTCCCACTTGTGAACTTTGAGCAATGGGTCTTTGGTCAACCAAAATACCTGTGGGATCACTCAGTGCTAATGTTCTTGAGAAGTTGCATTTAATCCGTACATATGAATTCCCTGGAACAATTTAAGGGTTCTGTGACCAATGACTGGGAAGGAAGTGAGGCTGGGAAGAAGGGAAAAAGAAAAGAATTTAGAGCTTTCAGGGAAATTTTTGAATGGATAAAATAAACTTTTTTTTTTTTTTGTAAGATTTTTATTTATTTGACAGGGAACACAAGCAGGGGGAGTGAGAGAGGGAGAAGCAGGCTTCCCGCCGAGCAGGGAGCCCGATGCAGGGCTTGATCCCATGTCTCCGGGATCATGACCTGAGCCTAAAGCAGTCGCTTAACCAACTGAGCCACCCGGGCACCCCGAAATAAACTCATTTTTAAGGCTAATCTTTGTTACTGAAAGAAATCAAGCTATGCTGTTAATCTTTTCTCCTTACAAATTAACTGGAGCAGTTCACAAAAATGACTGCAGAAAACCATTATTGGTGAGATACTTGAAAAGGATGATAGATATTTGGTATCTTTCCTGTTCTGTTTAATTTGTCTCTAATATGGCATTATCCAGTAGAAATATAGTATATGTCACATGAATACATTTTCACCTGAAATTGTTAAGCAGATTAAATTAGTAATTTAATCCAATACAGACAAAATGCTATTTTTTTCTTTGTAAAGTGTAACACTTAGATCACATCTTAATTTACACCAGCCACAGTTCAGGTGCTTAGCAGCTGCATATGATTCATAGCTATTATCCTGAACGGTACAGGTCTAGACTTCTTTTTTTTCTAAGATTTTATTAATTTATTTGACAGAAACACAGCTAGAGAGGGAATATAAGCAGAGGGAGTGAGAGTGGGAGAAGCAGGCTTTCTGCCGCGCAGGGAGCCCCATTGTGAGACTTGAACCCAGGACCGCCCCCCCCCCCCAATCATGATCTGAGCCTAAGGCAGACGCTTAATGACTGAGCTGCCCAGGTGCCCCAGGTCTAGAGGTGTTTTTTTTTTTAAGATTTTATTTATTTTATTTGAGGAAGAGAGAGAGCACACAGGAGGGGACAGAGGGAGAAGGAGAAGCAGACTTCCCAGGGAGTAGGGAGCCTGACGAGGGGCTCAGTCCCAGGACCCTGGGATCATGACCCGAACCAAAGGCAGACTAACTGAACCACCCAAGCACCTCTAGATTTTTATTTTATTTTTTTTTTAAAGAAAAAATATTAGGTGTTACCTTTGGTGAAGAAGGGACAGAATTTTGGAAAGAAAAACAGAGCAGGTCATTTGAGAAATAGGAGATGGGGAGGTGCTTTTTCCAGTCATTGATTTACCTTCTAGATCACATGATAAAAGTTCGTACAGCTAAGTCCTTCATTTATGTTTCCCTGATATCCTGTTATCCATTGATGTGTAGCTGTGATGAAGAGGGAAGGAGAAAGAGAAGGGCCATTTAGTTTTCTATCATTTGGTTCAGTTTGAAAAGATAGAGAAGCTTCCGAAATAACTGCAGTAATGTAGTTACCTCGTGTGAAAAGTTGTTTTATACTGGTCTCACATCTTTCCTCATAAAATGTCCTTTGTCTTGGGGAATATCTTTTGTTTCTACTCAAACATTTTAATGTACTGTATGGGTTTAGATAAATCTAGTACAATCTCTTTTTAGTGTCTATATTCATAGAACAAGAGTCCTTTGTGAAAGTTTCTAATAGCCAGCAATTGGTAGATTATATGTGGGCACAAAGAGTGTATTTTTTTTTTTTTGAGATTTTGTTTATTTTTTAGAGAGAAAGAGTAAGAGAGCATGAGAGGGGAGAAGGTCAGAGGAGGAAGCAGACTCTCTGTGGAGCTGGGAGCCCAATGCGGGACTCCATCCCAGGACCCTGGGATCATGACCCCAGTTGAAGGCAGACACTTTACCAACTGAGCCACTCAGGAACCCTAAGAGTGTATAATTTTAAAAGTTATTTAAAGTCCAGGGTTTTTCATTGTCTACTGCAGAGAGATGAAGGTAGGACCATTGGCTTGACCATCACATGGTTCTTGTGACCTTTTAAAGTAGTTTCATCAGTGGCAAATGGGAAGCTAGGTTTCAGGGAACACCTCGGTGGCTCAGTGGGTTAAGATTGAGTCCTGCATCAGGCTCCTTGCTCTGCAGAGAGCCTGCTTCTCCATCTGCCTGTTTTGCCTGTTTTGCCTGCAACTCTCCCTGCTTCTGCTCTCTGTCCCTGACAAATAAATAAAAATCTTGGGAAGATTCCAGGGTGGCAGTAAGTAGTGGGGAGCAGAGATAGCAGCATGGACACTCCTATGGGTGAAGGAAAGGAAAGGGCAACCTTGAATGAATAGCGAGGTCTGGGAAAGACTGATTTTGGATTGTGGAGACCTGAGAAGTATTGATTGACAAAATGGGGGAAAGAATGGGATTGGAAGGTTAACTGAAAGGGAAAGGGAAAGGGATGGATAGAATATAAAGCAGAAGCTCTTGACTTTTACTTTGGAATTCTCTTATCCTTGTTACCAAGATGTTAAGCTTCAAACTTAAATGTAGTTTTGCTTCTAAATCACAGTGAATCACTGTTAATTTCTATGTGTTACATGTATCAAAACTTTGTATGGTATCTTTTCCAGCCCTGATAATAGGCGTTGGCATTTGTACATATTGTAACATTTGGGGTTTGCAAGAATTGTCAAGGAATTATGCAAGAATTGTTAGGGTATTTTATTCTTAGGATGTAATTAATCATATATAAAATTTTCCTAAATGTGAAGTTCCCTTATTAATAGGCATAAGGAAAATCTGCTGCAGTGACTTGATTTTCTAAACCTCTAACATTACAGATATTGTTTGGATATATCACACAATATATATTTTTTGTGGAAAATAACAGAAATTTGCTCCTTGGCTCTAAAGAGTTTTATCGGTCTACAGAATTGTTTGTAGTTTGAGATGGAAATTTCATTTTGCCCTAAAATAAAGGCATACTCATTTTGGCATCGAAGAGAGCCATTAAATCCCTTAATTTTCTCTTGTTCACTGATTTGATTGATGAGTTGAATTATTGAGCAAGTTGAAGTGTTATTCTACAGCAGCATGTTTTACTTTAAAAGTTATGTCTTAAGAATAGATGCGTGTTTTTCCTTCAGTCTCATTTTTCAATCTGGAAAGTAGCTTGAAAATGTTTTCTTTGCAACTAGTATTGAAAAGAGTTTTTATAATATTTAAAAAGTAATATATACAGGTAATACACCATGTATATTCATTTACAAAATATAGGCAACAGAGTACAGTATTAAAGTCCACTTCACACTGGCCTCATCACCCCACCCCATCTTTTCTCCCTCGAATCTGGGGCTTTCCGCTGTTTTCAGGTGTTTGTTCTTCCATGTCATTTTTGTCCATATGTGTTCCATTTTATACAAACAATCTGGGAGGTTGTTTTGTTTCACTTTTTACATGAATGGGATCTCTCTTTTATTTTTAAGATTTTATTTATTTAGGGGCACCTGGGTGGCTCAGTCGGCTAAGTGACTGCCTTCGACTCAGGTCGTGATCCCAGAGACCCGGGATTGAGCCCCATATCGGGCTCCCTGCTTGTGTTCCGTCTCTGGCTGTGTTTCTCTCTGTCAAATAAATAAAATCTTTTTTTTTTTTTTAAAGATTTTATTTATTTATTTGAGAGAGAGAGATCACAAATAGGCAGAGAAAGAGGGGGAAGCAGGCAGCCTGCCGAGCAGACGGCCCGGGACCCTGAGATCATGACCTGAGCCAAAGGCAGAGGCTCAAACACTGAACCACCCAGGCGCCCCCATAAATGAGATCTTAACATCGTTTTGCAACTTGCTCCTTTGTTGCTCACTTAACATGTCATGGCGAATTCTCCATATCAGTGCAGATAGATCCACCCCCTACCTTTGTGTAGTCTCCCATAATATAATTTTAATATGTATTTACTAGTTCTCTGGTTTAGTTTTCTATTTTTTTATCATTATAAATTTCATTATGGGATATATTTGTGCAAGTGTCTTTGTTTACAAATTTGGGCATTTCGATAGGATAGCATGAAACAGAATACTGTTAGTTTTGGAAGCATAGCTGAGTTCTGATATTGGTGGGAACACTTTAAGAAAAGTCCCACCTTCTTCCCGCTTCTCTAGTGGTCTCCATGTTGCTTTCACATTGCTCTTCATGGGTTAAAAACATCAGTTTTACCAACTATCCAGTAAAAGTACTGTTTTTTTGGAGATGGGGCATTCCAGGAGTGACTCCCTCCAGTCGTCTCCTTAGAGGTGTTTCTGTTTGACTTGTAAGTGCTGTCCTATTTACTCTAGAATGCTCTCTACTCCAGCCTTGCGTTGGGCTCCCTGCTTGGTGGGCATCCTGCTTCTCCCTCTCTCAGCCCCCCAGCTTGTGTTCCCTCTCTAGCTCTGTTTCTCTCTGTCAAATAAATAAAATCTTTAAAAAAAAAGCAAACACCCTCTCTGCTTTATTGATGGCTCCTCTGCCATTTCAGGACCTTCTCACCCTTCCCCACTGCACTGCTTTCGCGGGTATTGAATACAGTGTCCTTGTGTGGTTTTACAGCTGAAAGTTACTCATGGAAGCCTCAGCTTGTGCTTTTGTATAATCAATCTCTCTAGGTTGTGTTGGGATTAAAAACATTTCCTTATTTGCTTTCCTTTTACTTTTAAGGAATCCTTGTATAACATGCTCACCATTAGGTGTTGTAAGCATTTTTTAGTTCACTGAATCCAAAGGACTCTATAAATGCAAGATAATGCAGTGTTACTTCCCTTACTATTTGTGGATTACAAGAAAAACATACATTGCAGTATGTCTAATCTGTTGTCATATTTAATTTCTTCATCTCCTGGAACAATTCATTCTAGCTCCCAGCAGTTTCAGGCAGGATCAGATACAATGCAGTTTCTTCATATTAAGTATACTTTCAGGTCAGTTTTGTTGGATTTTTTTTTAAGATTTTTCTTATTTATTTTTTGAGAGAGAGAGAGCACAAGCAGGAGAAACGGCAGGCAGAGGGAGAAGCAGGCTCTGCTGATCAAGGAACCTGATGCAGGACCCCGAGATCATGACCTGAACCAAAGGCAGGCGCTTAACCAACTGAACCACCCAGGCACCCCTAACAGAATTAATTCTTAATCAGGAAGAAACAAGATAGATAGTGTGTTTGTATAATTGCAGCTTTATTTATTTTTTTAAGATTTTACTTATTTGAGAGAGAGAGCACAAGCAGGAGGAGGGGCAGAGGGTTAGAGACAAACAGACTCCATGTTGAGCAGAGATTAGTTAAAATAGTAGTTCACAGGGCACCTGGGTGGCTCAGTTGGTTAAGCAACTGCCTTCGGCTCAGGTCATGATCCTGGAGACCCGGGATCGAGTCCCACATCGGGCTCCCTGCTCGGCGGGAAGCCTGCTTCTCCCTCTCTCACTCCCCCTGCTTGTGTTCCCTCTCTGGCTGTGTTTCTCTCTGTCAAATAAATAAAATCTTTAAAAAAAAAAATAAAAAAAAATAAAAAATAAAATAGTGGTTCACAGCCTGCCTTTTACAAATATTAATAGGTAGGGGTGGGACTTAGTAATCATATTTTCTTGAAAGTCTTTGGGTGATTGTAGAGTATAATCTAGATTGAGAACCACTAAATAAGAACTTATGCTGAAAGAATTTTCATGTTTTTAAAATACTTAAGCCTGAATTGTGAACCCTTGGGCTAGATGGTTCCACTAGTGACTGTTCTGGAGAGGTTGAAGTCTGGCTAGCTTAATCTGCAAATTAGGGTAAGGTAGTGCATTTACCTTTCAGGTGATGCAGTGGTCCTCTGTACTGAGCCTTTTACTAGTTTCCTACAGCTGCTGTACCAAATTAGCACAAACCGGGTGCCTTCAAAAGTCAGATACTTAATTCTGTCATAGTTCTAGAGGCTAGAAGTTACAAATCAAGGTGTTGACATGAAGTCCCTAGGGGAGGATCCTTCCTTCCCTCCTAGCTTCTGGGGTTGCCAGGAATCCTTCACATTCCTTGACTTGCAGATGCATCGTTCCAATCTCTGCGTCTTCATAAATTGGCATTCTCTTCTCTATGTGACTGTCTGAATTTCCCTCCTTTTAATAGAACCCACGCTCTAATCCAAAATGACCTCATTTTAACTTAATTACATCTGCAAAGATCCTGTTTCCAAATAAGATCACCTTTTTTTTTCTTCAAGGTTTTATTTATTTGACAGAGTACAAATAGGGGAGGGAGAAGCAGGCTCCCACTGAGCAGGGATCATGGGATCATGACCTGAGCCAAACGCAGACCTTAACCAACTGAGTCACCCATTACCCCTAAGGTCACATTTATGGGTACTGGGATTAGGACTTTAGCATATATATCTTTTTGGGGAACACAGTTAAACCCATAAACAAAGCTCATATCTAATAACCACCTACCTATCCAGTAAGGGAGCCATTGGTTACAAGTGGAAATGAGTAAGAGATCTTCTGAATTTATAGCAGCTGACTCCCTGCAGCGGGGAGGGCATTCAGAATCCATGTTCTGTTGGTGAAAGATGAGTTAAAATATGAAAGTTGGGAAAATCTTTCCTCTTGATTTTTAATTTTATAGGTTTTTTTTTTTTTTTTTTTCTGTAAGACTGGGGAATCTGTGGAGTGTGCTAAACTAGTTACCATCCTGTGGCTTCTCTGCAATTTTTTGGTCAGCATTTTTTGATAGTGTTCCAGCTTTGTGCCTGTTCATTAGAGTCAGCTGTGACTGCCCAGATTCTGAAGGTATGGAGTAGGACCTGGGGATCTATACTTTGAACAGTATTCCAAGTATCCTCATGCCTAGGCAAGTTTGGGAAACAAACTATAAGGAATGCTAAAGCAGTTGTTCTCCATCACTATACCATCTGAATGGTTTGGTCTTTGAAGGTGGTTTGAGGTTGAGTATGGATATAGAAGACAGCTTGTTACTGTTTATAGGACAAGGAATCTGCTCAAATATTTCATGGGTCCTAATCTAATGATCACTGGAATCATCTGAGAAGCATGTAAAACTTCAGATGCATGCATTCAGCTTGAGAGATTCTAATTCAATACGGGAAATTTTTTTAAAGCTTCTTAGGTGATCCTAATAACCAGCCGGTTTTAAAGACCAGACCCCTGATGTAGCACAAAAAGTACTTTGTAGTCAGGAGGTCTGATTTTAAATGTTGGTCTTTTCACTTTTAAGTCTTAAGAACTTGGGCTAGAAGGTTAATGTTATGATTTGGTGTTTTTAAAAAGGAGCCTACTTACAGAATGGAATTTTTTTTTTTTTTAAGATTTTATTTATTTATTTGACACAGAGAGAGATCACATGTAGGCAGAGAGAGAGGAGGAAGTAGGCTGCCTGCTGAGCAGGGAGCACGATGGGGGGGGGGGGGGTGGCTTGATCCCAGGCCCGGGAGATCATGACCTGAGCCAAGGCAGAGGCTTTAACCCACTGAGCCACCCAGGCTCCCCAGAGTGGATATTTTAACTGATTCCTTGTCAGCTTCCAGTGAACTGGTGAAAATTTCTCACCGTAAAACTGGAAAGTAGTAATATTCTACTATTTTATTTTTTAGATTGAGTAATAATATTTGGGATAATATCAGAACTGGATACGAACTTTTAATTTCTTATTTGATTACAGAGGACACTTCTTCCTGAATTAACTAACCTTTGTTTTTCTTTAAGATCTAATTATGGACCTGCGACAGTTTCTTATGTGCCTGTCCCTGTGCACAGCCTTTGCCTTGAGCAAGCCCACAGAAAAGAAGGATCGTGTACACCATGAGCCTCAGCTCAGCGACAAAGTTCACAATGATGCTCAGAGTTTTGATTATGACCATGATGCCTTCTTGGGTTCTGAAGAAGCGAAGACCTTTGATCAGCTGACACCAGAAGAGAGCAAGGAAAGGCTTGGGTAAGGCACCATCTCGGGGGGCTAAAGTAATGATATTTCTTATCAAATCAGCCCATTCTTTTTTTCTCTTCTGGCCTGGCCACTCGGTAGGGCTATTTTGAACTATATCTTCAGAAACTAACCACAGAATTGCTACCACTAAAATTTAATTAATTGCTTGCTTTCATACATTTCTACACTGAGTAAATTTTACCTCATTCTACAAAGCAAAGTCATTTTTACAAAAAAGTACGAAATGCTACAGGACCCAGATTGAACTGCATCCTGTTTCTAAAGGAACATTACATGGGGGGGGGGGCTCTCATCCCTGATGCTTTTAATTTTTTTTTTTTAAGATTTTATTTATTTGACAGAGAGAGAGCACAAGAAGGCAGAGAGGCAGGCAGAGTGAGTGGAGGAAACAGGCTCCCTGCTGAGCAGAGAGCCCGATCGATCGGGCCTCAATCCCAGGACCCTGGGATCATGACCTGAGCTGAAGGCAGAGGCTTTAACCCACTGAGCCACCCAGGCACCCTGATGCTTTTAATTTTTAAGAATGACTTGTGACCTATTCATTGTTCCCCAAGCCAAGCCTTTGAGTGGATAATAAACTGCAAATGAGATGCCCTGGGCTAATTTTTATGAAGTTTGTCATTTCTGAGAATGTCCTTCACCCTCTTTGTTTTCATTCTAAGATATTTGCTTAATTAAAAACAAAAGCTTTTAGAAGATTGTAATAAGTAATGGTCTTAATGTCAGAGTGTGAGTTGCTGTTTTATTTTTTTTAAGATTTTATTTATTTGAAAGAGAGTGAGTGAGAGAGAGCATGAGCAGAGGGAAAGGGGAGAAGCAGACTCTTCAACTGAGCCACTGAGGTCCCCTGAGTTGCTGTTTTAATAACAGTTGGGCCATAGTTGCATTCTATGGCTTTCAGCAGGCATCTTTTAACCTAGTGAGTTGATTTGCTGGAATCCCAGTTGATTATTTCTGAGGATCTAAGAATGTCTTTTTTTTTTTCTCATCCAAAGCCTTGCTTTTTGAGGAAATGCAGATTAATTTAGTGAACATTTTCTCCTTAATGAGCACCATTGGTGTAACTTTTTTTTTTTTTAAGATTTTACTTATTTATTTGTCAGAGAGAGTGCACAAGCAGGGGGCAGCAGCAGGCAGAGGGAGAAGCAGGCTTCCTGCTTCCTCCAGGTGTCCCTCATGTAACTTTCTGAACTGTATTTAAGAGATTTGTTTGGAAAGTCGTACTACCTAAGAATTTCCAAAAGTAGGGGCGCCTGGGTGGCTCAGAGGGTTAGGCCTCTGCCTTTAGTTCAGGCCATGATCTCAGGGTCCTGGAATCGAGCCCCGCATCGGGCTTTCTGCTCAGCAGGGAGCCTGCTTCTCCCTGTTTCTCTGTCTGCCTCTTTGCCTATCTGTGATCTCTCTCTGTCAAATAAATAAATAAAATCTTTAAAAAAATTTTTTTCCAAAAGTATTTGGCCATCGTGGATAGTACTGTGAATAGAAGACCTTACAGAGGGACACTTAGGTACTCAGTTGGTTAAGCATCTGCCTTTGGCTCAGGTCGTGAACCCAGGCTCTCTGCTCGGCAGAGAGCCTGTTTCTCCCTCTGCCTGCGACTCCCCCTGCTTCTGCGCTCCCTCTCTGACAAATAAATAAATGTTTAAAAAAAAAAAAGGCAGTTATGTTTTGGGTGGTACTTCAGAATAAATTTATTTTATGCTTTCATTGGATTATCTGCTAACTGAAAGGTACAATATTTTATTCTTAAACACTGATAGAAATACTCAAGATTTTTGCTATGTAGAATGAGAAACTGTCTTTAAACATTTGAAAATAGGAAAAACAAATACCTTAAAGAGTTGGTCTTCTGTTAGGTTGCTTTTCTAACTAAGAGACTACGCTCACTTTTAATTTTAATCTTATAACTGTACTAACGCTGATATTTGGGCAAATAATAGGGATTCATGAGGGTGTTCTCGGACCTATTAATAATGTGCACATCCGACCCACATTTGGGTCTG
>PITA01007739.1:70582-89392 GCA_004023965.1 Spilogale gracilis
CCCCCCCCCCCCCCCCCACCTATCCCTTGAGTTAAACAAGTTATTTCTTTTCTCAGATTTTATCTAATTATACTTGCTATTTATATCTAGGGTTATTCCATTTGAATTACTCCCTTAATATTTACCATTCCTTTCTTCAAAGACTCACTGATGTGGGGTGCCTGGGTGGCTCAGTTGGTTAAACGACTGCCTTTGGCTCAGGTCATGATCCTGGAGACCCAGGATCTAGCCCCACATTGGGCTCTCTGCTCAGCCAGAAGCCTGCTTCTCCCTCTCTCACTCCCTCTGCTGTGTTTCCTCTCTCGCTGTGTTTCTCTCTGTCAAATAAATAAATTAAAATCTTTAAAAAAAAAAAAAAAAAAGACTAATGTGATCTGAGGTATTTTTTGGAAAAAGGGGGATGAGCAGAAGATAGATTTTTTTTTTTTTAACCAAAATGATTATTTTTAATGGAATTCATCAGCACAGTGGAAGTAAATGTCTGGGTGTACTTATTAGCCTGTTTCAAAGTTGACTGTTTCTACCTTTAAATATTTTATCTTTTCGGGGTGCCTGGGTGGCTCAGTTGGTTAAGCGATTGCCTTCGTCTTGGGTCATGATCCTGGAGACCTGGGATCAAGTCCCACATCGGGCTCCCTGCTCGGCGGGAAGCCTGCTTCTCCCTCTCTCACTCCCCCTGCTTGTGTTCCCTCTCTCACTATGTTTCTCTCTGTCAAATAAAATCTTGGGCACCTGGGTGGCTCAGTTGGTTAAGCGACTGCCTTCGGCTCAGGTCATGATCCTGGAGACCTGCGATCGAGTCCCATATCAGGCTCCCTGCTCGGTGGGAAGCCTGCTTCTCCCTCTCTCACTCCCCCTGCTTGTGTTCCCTCTCTGGCTGTGTTTCTCTCTGTCAAATAAATAAAATCTTTTAAAAAAAAATTTTTTTTTATCTTTTCATTCTTGTCTTTTGCCATTTTATCACCATTGCTAAAATTGGGGAACTCTTTTGAACCTCCAGAGGAGAGGAATTAAGTTTTATATCTGTTAAGTACCATCATTTATCAAGCACTAAGGTCAAATAAGGAGATACTTCTTTCTACATCCCTATCATATAGGTCCAGGGGCAGAGGAATTGTATTTTGAAAGTATTAAAACTATCAAGTGTGTGTATGTATGTTTATTGCTTTCTTTTGCAAATCATCAGCTAATGTAAACACTTTTACACTGGGGATGCTGGGCTTTGTAAACCCTGAAAGTCTCCCAAACAGTATCTTCCAGTTAGTTTCTGGTGATGTGCTAGTTTCTATCCTGAAAGAGACCATCAGCCAAATGGTCATTGTCTCTTATATTTACCATTAATAAGAAGTCCCTGGAGTTATACTGCTGAATATTTTTATTCGTTAAATTTGTTATGGGGCACCTGGGTGGCTCAGTTGCTTAGGCGTCTACCTTTGGCTTGGGTGATGATCCCAGAGTCCTGGGATTGAGCCCCATGTCGGATTCTCTGCTCAGCAGGGAAGCTACTTTTCCCTCCACTCCACCTGCTTGTACACTCTGTCAAATAAATAAAATTTAAAAATTAAATAAGTGTAAAATATAAAATAAAAATAAATAAATTTGTTACAGAACATTGCAGACATATACAAAATCAGAATATTATAGTGAACCCCTATGTGCCTATGCCCAGCCCTAACAGCCATCAGCCCTTGGCCAGTCCTTTTCAATCTTTATCTACTTCCTTACTTTTTATTATTATTTTTTTATTATTATTATTATTTTGAAGTAAATAGCAGTCATCTCATTTCATCTGTAAGCATTGGGTTATATATCTCTAAAAACTTAACATCTCAAAAAAATTTTGAGATTATGTTAAAAAAAGATTAAATTTTTTTTAAATAGAAAATTCAGTAGTATTATCTTTACTTATGTACTTTAGCTTTAAAATGTACTTACATTTTGTTGTATATTCTATCTTCTATTAATAGTGTATCTTTTGGGCACCTGGGTGGCTCAGTGGGTTAAAGCCTCTGCCTTCGGCTCAGGTTATGATCTCAGGGTCCTGGGATTGAGGCCCGCATCCAGCTCTCTGCTCAGCAGGGAGCCTGCTTCCTTCTCTCTCTCTCTCTCTTTCTCTCTGCCTGCTTCTCTGCCTACTTGTGATCTCTATCAAATAAATAAATAAAATCTTTAAAAAAAAAAAAAAGTAGTGTATCTTTTAAGGGGTGCCTGGATGGCTCAAGTGTCAGAGTTTGATTTTGGCTCAGGTCATGGTGTCAGGTCAGGGTCATGAGATTGAGCTCCTTGTTGGGCTGGGCACTCAGCGTAGAATCTGCTTGTCCCTCTCCCTCTGCTCCTCCCTCTGCTCCTCCCCCTGCTCCTTTGCTTGCCTGCTGTCTCAAATAAATAAATAAAATCTTTGGAAAAAATATATAAAATTATCCTTTTTTTCCATTCATTTATTCAAGAGTATGTCAAAATTCTAAGTATGCATTTCTTGCCTCTCTAATTCGAATTTCCTCATATGTGTACTGTGAAAGTTCTTGACCCACAGGAGAGCTAAGGCAGGGCACTGGCCCAGTGGCTCATACAAATACTACATTTTCTGAATGTGCTGTAGCGTGGATAAAGAACTGGCAAATCTTTCTGAGTTATTCTTCCTTTGTTTTTTGTTTTTGTTTTTGTTTTTGTTTTAAGTAGTTCTACTCTTAGCCCTCAGGAATTCCGGAATTCCTGATATTCAGGAAAATGGCAGTACCAACTGTCAAATGACAGTAATATAGTTTAGTAACATCCTTTATTCAAGGGAAAACAATCCATGGATTGGGGAGTGCAGTGCCTTGAGAAGCAGCAGAGCACTTTTCCCAAGGGATTTTGGGCAAAAGTGAGTTTTATAAAGCGTAAGAAGTAGCAATGCAGAAACAGGGCACAATTGGCTAGAAGGTCAAGGATGTCCTTGTAGGGCTAGCAGGTCCTGTTTTCTAAGGTCAGGAAAGCTGCTAAAGTGGAGTAACTACCTTTGCTTAGAACTGCTAGAAACTGTTTAGACATATATAAGCTATGTTCACATACCTTGCATGCAATGCACATATACTTAGTTAGGTGTAAACTGAGGAGTTTTCAGACTTTTTCACTCACATAATTCTAAAAGAATTTTGCCAAACAGTATTCCCTTACATATTTTAAAGTTGGCATCTATGGTATTTAAGTAGAAGTTTATATATTTTTTTTTTAATTTTTTTTTTTTTTTTAAGATTTTATTTATTTGACAGCGAGAAACACAGCGAGAGAGGGAACACAAGCAGGGGGAGTGAGAGAGGGAGAAGCAGGCTTCCTGCCGAGCAGGGAGCCGGATGTGGGACTCGATCCCGGGTCTCCGGGATCATGACCTGAGCCGAAGGCAGTTGCTCAACCAACTGAGCCACCCAGGCGTCCCAGAAGTTTATATTTTTTAAAGATTTTATTTATTTATTTGAGAGAGAGCAAGGGGGTAGCGGCCGAGGGAGAAGCTGACTCCCTGCTGAGCAGGAAAACTGACTTTGGGCTCTGCCCCAGGACCCTGAGATCATGACCTAAGCCAAAGGCAGATACTTAACCCACTAAGCCAAAATAAATCTAGTAAAATTCAAATACCATAACTTCTTGCCTACTAGCATTCATATGAGTAATTTGAACAAACCAGCTTTATTTGTTATTTATTTTAGGAGATGGGGTGTGACTGGTAGGAGAAGCAAAGGAGAGGGTGAGAGAGAATCCTAAGCAGGCTTCATGCCCAGCACAGAACCAGGCTCTGGGCTTGATCCCACAACCCTGAGATCTTTACCTGAGCCAAAATCAAGAGTCGGATGCTTAACCAACTGAGCTTACCAAGGTGCCTCTGAACAAACCAACTTTAAAAGATAATTAGGAAATTCAGATTTGGACTGACTATTTAATAGTACTGAAAGTTGATTTTGTGAAACATGATAGTGGACGTTATATTATAAGTATTTATCATTTTTAGAGATACATTCTAAAAAATACTTAGTAATTGGTATGCAGTTTGGGCTTCTAGCGTACACTTCTTAAGTTTTCTTGAGAATTTAAAATAGCACCTTTCTGATAGCAGTAGGTTTAACTAGTTACCTTGGGTGGGAATGGAATGTAGGGAACAGCTATCTTTTAGGAGTTTATCTTTCTGGATTGCCCATTATTTCTGCATTTCTTAAGGGCTAAGGATTCTCTGTGCATTCATATTACAGTCAGCAACTGAAAACATCCTTTTTTTAGATAATTTTTTAATTTAAATTCAGGTTGGTTAACATGTAGTGTATTATTAGTTTCAGGGGTAGAATTTAGTGATTCATCTGTTGAGTATAACACCCAGTGCTCATTATGACAAGTGCCCTCTTAATGCACATCACCCAGTTCCCCCATCCCCCACTCACCTCCCCTCAAGCAACCCTCAGTTCCCTGTAGTTAAGAGTCTCTATGGTTTGCCTCCCTCTCTGTTTTTATCTTATTTTTCCTTACTCTCCCCCCTATGTTCATTTCTTTTGTTTCTTAAATTCCACATATGAATGAAGTCATAGTTTTTGTCTTTCTCTGACTTATTTTGCTTAGCATAATATACTCTAGTTCCATCCGTGTTGTTGCAGATGGTAAGATTTATTCTTTCTGCTGGCTGAGTAATATTCCCTTATATGAATATGCCACATCTTTGTCTGTTTATCTCTCTGGGCTCTTTCCATATTTTGGCTATTGTGGACATTAAGCAGTTGGAAAAAGTCTTCTTACAAGGTCATTAAGTAAGCCTCAGGAAAATGCCTTGCTTTCTAAGGCCTCTCTAACCTCAGATACATTTGTAACTGCTACTAGGTTCCAGACAAATGGATGAGGAAGAAGAGTTAAGCCAGATTACCATGTGGCAGTCTTGAGAAAAAGACAAATTCACCTTTTGCATTATGTTCGTTTGTGCATGCAGGTGACATGTATAGCCATGATGGAAATGCTGATGAGCCAGAGTGGGTAAAGACAGAAAGAGAACAGTTTGTTGAGTTTCGAGATAAGAACCGTGATGGGAAGATGGACAAGGAAGAGACCAAAGACTGGATTCTCCCCTCAGACTATGATCATGCAGAGGCAGAAGCCAGGCATCTAGTCTATGAATCTGACCAGAACAAGGTAAGTCTGGCCCAGCTCAACAACCTAGTAGTGGTCAAAGTCTGATTCTAGGGGTTGGCCTAAAACATTTCCTGTTGAGGTACATAGAGCATGTAAGGTTTTAGTTGGTCTAAGTCTGCTACAAATCTTAAGTTGACAATTGAAAATTTACAGGGCAGTGCTAACTATCTGATCTCATTTTAGAAATCCCTTTGCCCAGTAGTGTAAACACCACTGGAGGCATTTGGCTTCAGAAAAGAGCCTCTGTATATATCCTAGGTCCGGCGTGCGTCATCTGTTTTCTTTGGATCCCCAGGAAATTTTCTCTGCTTTTTTGTCCTTTGGTATTTTCTTTGCGCTTTTACCTATTACAGGCTTATTTTGCCTGCTCAAAGTTGGTCATTTTCTTCTTAAATACACTTTCTTAAATTTCTTTTTTTTTTCCTTTAAGATTTTATTTATTTGAGGGACGCCTGAGTGGCTCAGTTGGTTAAGCAACTGCCTTCTGCTCAGATCATGATCCCAGAGAGCCGGGATTGAGCCCCGCATCAGGCTCCCTGCCCGGCGGGAAGCCTGCTTCTCCCTCTCTCACTCCCCCTGCTTGTGTTCCCTCTCTAGCTGTGTTTCTGTCAAATAAATAAATAAAGTAGTTAAAGAAAAGATTTTATTTACTTGACAGAAAGAGAGCTAGAAAGGGAACACAAGCAGTGAGAGTTGGAGAGGGAGAAGTAGACTCCCCACTGAGCAGGGAGCCCAATGAGGGGCTCGGTCCCAGGATCCTGGGGTCATGACCTGAGCCGAAGACAGATGCTTAACAACTGAGGCACCCAGGTGCCCCTAAAATTAAGCTCTTTGTTGTGGGTTACAAATCAGCATTTATTTGGAGCTTGTTAAAATTTTCCTTCATTCTTTTCATAAAAAGAGTGGCAGTCTCACTAAGCCGTCACCTTTTCAGCAATTTACTGTGCTTTGAGTAAGCTGAAAATCAATCTAAAGATGGGGGGTTTTGTATTCTGAACATTTTCCTATCTAGGCCAGTCTTTTCTTTCAAATGCAGTGTCTTATCATCTGAGCCCTTTTAAGGGACAGTTTGTTTTGAGTACTTGCTTCAGTCACTTCAGTAGCCAGGTGCTGTGTCCTGAGATAACGTGAGAAAAGGAAACTCCCAAGGTCATCCCTTGTGCATCTGGCCTAGATAATTTTTGAGCTGCATGTCTAAGCCTTCATTTAGGGTTGTATCTGGAATCTCTTGGTGGCTAGGGCATAGCAGGGGTGAAGACTATGTGGGGGACATTAACAGATTTTATTGTTCCTGTTAGGCAATGACTGGACTCACTTTGAAGTATTTTCCCCAGTTCTTCCTGTCTCTTACCTATACATAGGAGATGGCCCACATTTTGCTTGATGCATGATGTTACTGAGCGATGTTATTTCCACCCTTCCACTTTTAACTTTCTTGATAAGAAAAAGGTGTTAATTGCTATTTTCTTCCTTCTGTGTGTGTATGTCGTAGAGGGTTGGGGGTGAAGGTTGAGTTTACATTTAATTTAGTGGGAATTAGAATCTTAAATCCTAACTAACCCCTTTGTTCTATAGCGGTGTTTCTAAGTTGGGAATAGGAAATCGTTTTTGCCTCAATTCACTCTTCTCTCTAATTTCAGGATGGCAAGCTTACCAAGGAGGAGATTGTTGACAAGTATGATTTATTTGTGGGCAGCCAGGCCACAGATTTTGGTGAGGCCTTAGTACGACATGATGAGTTCTGAGCTGCACACAGAGGAACCCACATTTCTTCAAAAGTAATTTATTTTTACAGCCTCTGATTTCACATGAAATTGTTTGCGCTACTGAGACTGTTATTACAAACTTTAAGACCTGAAAAGGTGTAATGAAAACCATCCCGTCCCCATTCCTCCTCCTCTTCGAGGTTCTGGAGAGAACTGTGCTTCTGAGGAACAACTCTAATTAGTACACTTGTGTTTGTAGATTTACACTTTGTATTATGTATAACATGGTGTGTTTATTTTTGTATTTGTTCTCTGGTTGGGAGTATGATATGAAGGATCAACATCCTCAACTCATGCTTGTAGGCGAATGTTAGCCCTTCACTCTTTCTCAACCCTTGCCATATAATTTTTGTAATTCTGACTTAACTAATTTTTTAAGCCTGAGATCAATAAGAAATGTTTAGGAGAGAGAAAAAGGAAAAAATAAGCCCCACAATTATATTTAGAGAGACAACACTTAATCTTACCTGTTGAAAAGTATGTTTCATAAGTAGTAGGGGCCACATATTCCATATATTCTGCTCTTAGTCCAGCAATTGATTGTGGTATTATCTGGGCAAGGACAGATCCCTGTGCTGTCAGAAAGCTTGGCTCAACTTGATTTCATTCCATTTTTTTCCTTCCCACTAGGACTAGCTGTTTGCTAATTTTGCCAGGCACAGCTGTGGTGGGAAAAGTTAGGGCCAGTGTCTTGAAAATCAATCAAGTAGTGAGTGTGATCTCTTTACAGAGCTATACATAGAAACAGCTGGAAAACTAAGGGAAAAATACAAGTGTTTTCAGAGCACACACTTTTTTGGGTGTACATCTGTTGTGCTTAAGACTGTCTTGCCTATTGAATCACTGTAAGTGCCCTGTTCAGTTCCTGTTTCCCCAGGTGTTCCTAGGATTTAATTTTGCTTTCACTCCTTTCCAATTGTTTCATTGAAAGTGCCTTTAACGAGAGAAATGATCACTGAATGAGGGTTCTCTTAAGAAACCTTGAGATGAAATAAAGAGATTATTTGGACCACCCTATATGAAGCTTACAACCTCCCACAGTATTGGGGATTTTTTTTTTCTTCTCTTTCTCTTTCAGACAGTGGTTAAATAGCAGTATTAGGAGCTTGGTTGCAGTGTTCATATCTTGTGGGCTGGTTTCCAAAAACCACATGCTGCTGAATTTACCAGGGATCCTCATACCTCAGAACGTTAACCACTTACTACCAGGCCTATTTCTGTGTCAGCTGAAGAGCTTGAACTCAGACTTGAAGATGAGAGGGCCTGCTGAGAAGACTCTGGTTTGAGGACCATTGCTCAGCCTTCTTGCCTTTGACCCATCGTCCCCTCTCTCCGGTGCCCCCAAAAAAGTTTATCATGGATCAGCAGATTGCCAATCCTTGTCAAAAAGAGAGACATTGTAGAAAGAGCTGAAGAAGCCGCCTTCTGTTCCCAACTCACTTTACCCATATTTTATGTAACACAAACTTTATCTTTTTTGGTCCCTTTCTTACAGATGGACCTCTTTTGAGAAGAATTATTGTATTCCAAACTTTTTTAGCCCTCAGGTTACTAAGATAAATATATGTATATCTAACATTTACTATTTCATATATCTTTCTGGGTAATACATTCAGGTGGTGCTGGGTGATTATTATATTCTGAACCTAGGTGTATCCTTTGGTCTTCCATAATCATGTTGAGGTAGACTACTTGGCCTGGTGAAAAGCCAGACTATCCCGTAACTTGAGCCTGGCCTTTGCATTGAGCTCTTGAGAGTGGATGCACTCTTTTTAACCCTAGTAGAGGGGAACGTAAATTCTCTGCTCTCCAGATTCTCCGTTTTTATCATTCAGAAGATCAAAGATGATAATGTCAACCCAGGGTTAGCAAGGGCACACCATGAACTGTGGCAGGAGAGCCTTGCAGCTCACTAGGTACAGAGAACCCAGGCCTGTTAAAGTTATGCACTTAGAAAGCAAACCTTCATATGCTAAAATGGCAACTTCTGGATGCTGGGTGCTCAGCAGCAAGCGTATTCTAATCTCTAATGATCCCCCTGGATTATTTTTTTGGTTTAAGTCAAGCCTGAGGCTGGTGAACAGTAGCTACACACCCACGTTGTGTGTTCTGTGAATGCTAGCTCTCTTGAATTTGGATACTGGTTATTTTTTATAGAGTGTAAACCAAGTTTTATATTCTATGTGCGAACAGGTACCTATCTGTTTCTAAATAAAACTGTTTACATTCATTGTGTGATATGTGTATGTCCTTTATTCCCTTAAGAAATGGAACTCTTGGGACGCCTGGGTGGCTCAGTTGGTTGGGCGACTGCCTTCAGCTCAGGTCATGATCCCGGGGACCCGGGATTGAGTCCCACATCGGGCTCCCTGCTCGGTGGGAAGGCTGCTTCTCCCTGCTTGTGTTCCCTCTCTGGCTGTGTTTCTCTCTGTCAAATAAATAAAATCTTTAAAAAAAAAAAAAAGAAAGAAATGGAACTCTTGCTTAGAATGACGGATGCTATAAAATGTCAAGGAAAGGAGGTCTCCTAGAAGTTTACCATGCTTCCTCCCCATCCCAGAGAAGTTCTGCCTTCTCCCAGATTAGCTGTTCCTTTTTTATTTCTGAAGTCTTCTGGCATCTTTCTCACTACAGCTGTAACCCTTCTTTGCTTTTCTTGGGCCATATAACTGCGGAGGAGTCCAGCTGCTCATTACATAATTATCTGATATCAAACACAAGCCATTCCTGAATACACACATTTATCTTGACTTTTATTTCAAAAAGGCTCTTTTTCAGGGGGTACAGAAGGGAAGAATAAAGTATAAAGTAAAACAGTTTTTTGAACATTTTGGTATAGTTTGTAAGTTGTAGTGCACAGTCATTTTGAGAGCATGAAAGGAATTACCAATTTACTAAATAGTGCAGCTTAAGACATATATAGGTTTAGCCAAATTGGGTGAGTACCTGGAATAATTCGTGTTGGCTCTGGAGCTTCTGGACATGGCTGTCCCTGTCAGAACTATGGGGTTATTGGCAGTGCTAACATAAAGAAGGTATTTCAAACTCATATTTGTGGCCTCCTTGAGGTTTTGTTTTTTTCTTTATATCTCCCACTTCTAAGATGTTTAAGTTTGTTCTAATTCAGGATGTATCATCTCAGATCCCCAATAGGGGAAAAAATTACAGAAAAGGAAGATTATTATCCATACACTGAAAAATCTGCCATACTCCTTTATAGTTGCCTCACATAATCAGCTCTCCAAGTGCTATGAATGATACCACTCAGGAGTAGAAATTGAGGGCTGTTGATACAGCCTTCGGAGTGGCCAAAAGTAGACCCAGTCGGAATAACAGTTTTGTAGGTAGGAAAGGAATGGTAGGAAAATGGAAAACTGACTCTCTTGAGTTGCCATTATTCCCTTCCTGCCTTTTTCTGCATTTGTTAGTAGTTGGGTTTTGAGAGAAGAAATTTACCTAAATGTAAAATTCTAGTTGCTGCAGATCAGCTAATATGGCTCCTTAGTTGGGGTCAACTTGATTAGGAGAGACAGTAGAGATTTCTGTTTTCTGGGAGCTGGACATTTCAGAATCATCTGTCATGGACTTCCCATACACCATCTCCATGATGCAGGCTCGGAACTGGAAGGGAAGGGCAGAATTGGAGATAGCCCCTTGTGACCAGTACAGAGAAGGTGACCTCAAGAAATGAGGGGGGGTGGGGCACCTGGGTGGCTCAGTTGGTTAAGCGACTGCCTTCGGCTCAGGTCATGATCCCGGAGACCCAGGATCAAGCCCCACACCAGGCTCCCTGCCCGGCGGGAAGCCTGCTTCTCCCTCTCTCACTCCCCCTGCTTGTGTTCCCTTTCTGGCTGTGCTTCTCTCTGTCAAATAAATAAAATCTTAAAAAAAAAAAAAAAAAAAAAAAAAGAGGGGGGTAAAGAGATCTCATTCTTTGTATTCCCAAAGCCTTGTGCAATGCTTTATACCCAGGATCTCCTCACATGTCTTTTTTTTCTTTTAAAGATTGTGTTTATTAGAGAACAAGTGGGGGCTAGGGATGGGGACAGAGAGAAAGACTCCATGCCGAGCATGAAGCCCAAAGCAGATCTCCATCCCAGGACCTGGAGACCATGACCGGAGCCGAAGACAGATGCTTAACTGACTGAGCCAAATATATTTACCCGATCCTTAGAGCCACTCCTAGGTCTACATTAATAATCCCTACATATTTTGGCTCGGAGGCTTCACTGTTGGGAAACCTCCAAGCAGCACCTGCCTCATCAACACATTCAAAGGCAATGCAGAGTAGGCCTGCCCACCCACTCCACCATTATTAGGGAGTACTCCCAGTTGGAAAGAATTGCCAATTTTGTTTCCATCCAGAGTTTTGAATCCCATCTCTGTGGACTGAGGAAACAAAATAACTACTAATTCTCAAAGCAGGGAGTTTGCCCCACAGGACAGGAACTCTCCTAGATGCATCCAAGTTTGGGTCTTTATTAGATACAGGATTTGGGAAGGGAGGTTGCTTGGTACCTTCAGGTGATAAACTGTGTTAGAGATTTGTGCATGAGTTGTGATTTCTGCTTTTGCATATGCCCTTATAGGCTGGAAGTTGGAGGGGAAAGGATTTAGGACCTCTGAAATGGAAGGACTAGGAATTTAGGGGAATGATTAATCTATTAGTTTTTCAAAAAAAACCAAAACCCTTTCACTTCATGTCCTGCCCTTTGGAGCAACCTGACTTTTCTTTTCTTTTTTTAAAGATTTTATTTATTTGACAGAGAAACACAGCCAGAGAGGAAACACAAGCAGGGGGAGTGAGAGAGGGAGAAGGAGCCTTCCCACCGAGCCGGGAGCCCGATGTGGGACTTGATTCCGGGTCTCCGGGATCATGACCTGAGCTGAAGGCAGTTGCTTAACCAACTGAGCCACCCAGGCGCCCCAGCAACCTGATTTTTATGGCTCAAGTTCTGTTTTCTCTGGGTTCTATTACCTTGTCCCGCTGGCCACACCTGTCTCCCTTTGCTTACCAAGGGCTTCCCTTGTTCATCCTTTGGAACCTTTAGAGTCCAAGGTGCTCTGAATCAAAAGTCATTGGTAAGCTAATAAGCTTTACCTGCTTATTCATGAAACAATAGATGATGGGGTTGTAGACGCAAAAACTCTTGGAGAAGAAGGCAGGAATGGTGACAGGTGGTAAGTGCAGCCTGTGATTCCAGTTGTTGACCACATACATGGCCATTGCCGCATAGGGTGTGTAACAGACAAAAGGATCTCACCATCACCACCACCATACCGCTCACCTCTCGCTTGGCCTTCTGGGTTGAAGTGGCCTCCTGTTGCTGGGCTGCGACCTGGGCAGAACACAGAAACACTCTCTTCTCCCTGGCCCCACATCTCCACTCTTTCCTACCAGGGGGGCATCCACTCCAGTTGCCTCTTTTTCGTCCCAGCTTCTGGTCTAGTGCTTCTTGCTCTCCTTCCCCAAGGAAGGCGAGGTGGAGGCGGCTCTCTGGTCTGTGACATTGGAAGGGATCACACGAATCTCTTGCCACACATTTGATCCCTGCTCTTCACATCATTCCATCATATTCCCTGCCCCCTATTTCTTTCACCACATTTAGGTATCCCCTCTACCTGGCTGTGGACATTTCCAGATGTCTTCTAAAGCACTCACCCACTCTTCCCCTCTCATCTGGAGCCCCCTTACCCTCGTCCCTGACCCTCACAAAAATCACTCACAGCTTGGAGGGCTCTGAGCAGCAGCAAGTAGAAGCAGCCGAGGGAGAGGCACAATAAAACAGAAGATGAAGAGGAACCAGGTATAGTACTCGCTGCAGTATTTGGTGCCCACGATGTACCAGTTGGGGCCATAGGAGGACTGTAGGCCCTCAGTGATGAACCTGCTGGGGACCAAGCACTCACCCCCTGGACAAGCACTTGCCCACTGTGGGGCTCACCACAAGAATGGGCGGAGTGGGAGCTGAGATTCTGGACTGTGCTCTCCGCTTAGAACTCAGAGGATGCTCAAGGACTTCATGCGGGGGCGGTGTCTGCCCTTACCACCTGGGACTGTGGCAGTTCCAACCACAGGGGAAATGTTAGCACTTGCCTTCCCTCAGCGACTCCACCAGCTCTTTAAAAGTGGAAGTCAGGGGCGCCTGGGTGGCAGTGCTGGGTGCTGGGATGCATAGGAGTTGGCTCACTGCAGTCTGGGGGTGGTGCAGTCAAGCATCTAACCCACATTTAGCAGACCTGTGTCCGCCATTGTGTGTGTGTGTGTGTGTGTGTGTGTGTGTGTGTGTGTGTGTGTCCTTTGCATGCAACTCTTGAGGGGGTACGCCTTTCCATTTGGCTTCTGGTGCGACTACGTCCCTATACGTTTCTGCACCCATCTGTTCCTTTGTAGAAGGTGCCCCTGTCTCCCTCTCCAGAGATCTTGGGCTCACAGCCAGCCTTGGAAGCACCCTTGGGCCACAGAAGGGCCAGAAAATGGGGAGCACCCCGGGTAGGAGCACCTTAGTGAGCGGCCTTCACCGAGCAGTACAGGGGGCAACTGGACAATGCTTGAAGTCCAACGCCTTCCTGGCTGCCTCTGTTTCTTCATGTCGAGTCTACGCAGGGAGGTTTTCTGCTCAGAATCCCTGACTCCCAGCCAGGCTGAGGTTGGTTTGCCTATTGACCCCACCTGGAGCTCAGCAGTGTCCAAGTCGCCACCATGCTGCCCCGTCTGCTCTGGAGTCCTCTCCAGCTCTCAGAGCTGGACTCAAGACCCCGCCGGCGCAGCCCACCCCAACGAGGCCAGCTCTGCCCCAAGTCTTGTGAGTGTGTTCCCTGCCCCACCTCGGCGCACCGTGAGTGCAGAGGTGCTTTAAAATATTTTTTTAAAGATTTTTAAAAATTTATTTGACAGAGAGAAACACAGTGAGAGAGGGAACAAAAGCAGGGGGAGTGAGAGAGGGAGAAGCAGGCTTCCCGCAGGGCAGGGAGCCGGATGCGGGGCTCGATCCTGGGACAGTTCAGTATTTTACCCTCTCAAGAACACACGGTCGTCTTTGGAGCCCCCAAAGGAGGTTCAGTTGGAGGCTTGGACATCTCTAATCTCAAACTTCATCCTTAGGAGACTTAGGGTCAGTACTGATCATTGAGGGAGACTGAAGGGGGCTTTGGAGGTGGGGGTAGAGGGTTGGGGGGACAGTAATCTATAAGAGGAGTCAGAGAGGATGGGAGAAATCCCAAGAGTAAGATGTCAGGGCAGGAGAAGTTTTATCTGTTCAAGAACATCTCCTTGGTGGGGCCATGGGATGGACCTCAGTACCACATTGCCCCTGTCTGGGCCTTCCGCCTCCAGGCAGTCTTCATGGGCTTTGTCTTCTTTGCAGGGATACCACTTAGTGCCACAATGCTGCTGGCCACCCTGTGCTACAGAAAGTTGTGACAGCCACTCAACTATATTCTGGTCAATGTGTCCCTCGGGGGCTTCATCTACTGTCTCTGTCTCCAGCGTCTTCGTCACCAGCTGTCACGGATACTTTGTCTTTGGACACCATGTTTGTGCTCTGGGGGCCTTCCTGGGCTCTATGGCAGGTGCTGCAGGGGAAGGAGACGGGGGAGACAAAGGACTGCTTCAGGATTGGAACCAGGGACCAGACTGCTAGGTTAGAGTGGGCCCCTAAAAAAGGAGCCTGGGGAAAAGGAGTTTGGTGCTCCTTATTATAGGGGTACAAAAGCAGTGGGAACTAAAAGTTTAACAAAGTCCCAAACCCCACCCTGACCTGAGCTGAAGGCAAAGGCTCAATGACTGAGCCACCCAGGCGCCCCAGCAAACGCTTTAAACACAGTATAAGGGGAAGTGGAAGGATGGCCCCTGGTGGCATAGAGAAATTATAAACAAAATATGAAAAAAAAACTCCTGGAAAGCACAATAAAGTACCCCAAAGCAATGGAAAGGACCCAGTCCTTGATTGAATGAAAGGAACCATCCACAGGTAAATGGATTCTTTCCTGAGGGCACTACCCAGTCTAAAAGGGCAGAGGACCACTGGAATTCCAGTGGTAAGTCCTGCCCTATATGCCCTGAAGAGTCAGAGGACAGAGTCTGGGACTCCAGAGTAGCCGAAGATGGAAGGTGGGTCTCCTGGAAGGAAGGAAGCCCTAGAAGAGGAAGCCTTCAGAGCTGCATGCAGACTCCCCTCCAGTCCTAGGATGCCTGCCGAGCTATGCAAGGAGCAATGTCCTAGAAGCCCAGCAAAAGGCAGGGGCTAGGGGCGGGGCGGGGGGGGGGGCGGTTCTGAAAGCTGAGCAGAGGTTCGGGCTCCTATCCAGGGCAGCAGAGAAAGAGTTTGATTCCACCAAGTTAGAGGAGCGGAGGAAACCCTTCTGGCTTTCCACTTGAAGCTCCAAAAGGCCACACCTTAGGACTAACATCTATGTCCCCTGAATCCTGAGCTAGACGTGGTCTGTCCTGAAACCTTTCCACATAGTCTCTTCCCATCTTATTCTACCCAACATCACAGGGAGGGCCAGAGGTCCCAAGCTGGGAGCAACCCAGCCCTAAGTAAGATGGGGCAGATGCCCAGTGCTCGGGGATGGGGTGTGGTGGTGGACAGCTCAGGCCAAAAAGAGCCTTACCCAAGTATAGGGTCCTATTGGTACCAACGCAGGGGACAACAAATGTTCAGAGTCAGCGAAGCCATGGGGTAGAGAGCAGGAAGATTTTGAGGATGGGGCATGGGGTAAAGATGGAGAGTAATGATATAAACACCAAAGACATTGTGAATACATTTAACATACATAGTGCCCTCTTTGGGTCTAAAGTGACTTTATTAATTTGGGAACATGATAACATATGAAGGCTCTACAGAAGATTATGTTAGGGAGATTTAGACCAGGATTTCTCCACTTCCACACTATTGATACATTGGATCAGACAATTCTTTGCTGGGGGAGGGGGTGTGGGCATCTTGTGCATGGTGGGTGCTTAACAGCATTCCTGGCCACTGGCCATCGGCACCAGCACCACCTCAGCCGTGATAGCCAAAAATGTTTCCAGATGCAAATATCCCCTGAGATGTAAGACCACCCCCTGCCCCCTCCCCTCCAGTTAAGAACCACTGACTTCAATTTAGATGTATAAATGTCCAGAACCAAATAGAAAAAACAATCAAAAGGAAATTTGCTTTCCCATCACTCTAATTGTCTTGAAAAGGGGGACTTTTTAAAAAGACTTACATTTTCACTTTATTTATTAATTTTTAAAGATTGTATTTATTTGACACACACACACACAGACAGAGAGCAAGAGAGAGGGCACAAGCAGGGAGAGCTGCAGGCGGAAGGAGAGGGAGAACCAGGCTCCCTGCTGAGCAAGGAGCCCTGTGCTGGACTTGATTCCAGGACCCTGGGACCATGACCTGAGCCAAAGGAAGATGCTTAACCGACTGAACTACCCAGACACTCTATTTTTCCATTTGAGAAAGCAAAAGAGAGGGGGGCTGGGGAGGGGCAGAGGGAGACAGAGAATCCCAAACAGACTCTGCTCTGGGCACAGAGCCTTACCCAAAGCTAGATTCCACAACCTGGAGATCATGACCCAAGCTAAAACCAAGAGTCAGATGTCCAACCAACTGAACCACTCAGGAGCCCCCCCACAAAAGGATACTTTTTGAAAAGTTTTAGGGTTTTGGTTTTTCTTTTTTTTTTTTTTTCCTATTCTCTTTAGGAATTTATTCATTTATACTCCCACCTTTTCCAGAAATAATTTAAGGGAAGTTTCTGGGAATACATGGGACACAATAAGAAATCATGAATCAAATGTAGGAGCAAAAGAAGGGAACAAGACTGGGGAGTTCAAAAATCAAGAATTAAATTGAAATATGACCATACGTTCATGCTTTCCAGCAGCTAGAATGGATTATAGATATGTCCAGGACTGAATATTAAAAAAGTACAAAAAAGTATACAGTAAAAAATTAGCTTATCTCCCAACTCAGTTCCCCTCTCCCAAGGCAACCAGTGCTGGCTTCACAGTGTTGTTGATACATAGGAGGTGACAGTGAACTTGAGATGATATGTTGTGACAATGTTAAATCCGTTGAATACAGATCCATAAGGTTTCTCCAGGCAAATGATGAGATAAGAGGAAGGTCTACATGCTGACATGGATGTCAAGGTATTTGCCTGACCAAAAGCCACCCTCTCTTGGGGGGAAAGAGAGGAAGCTCCTGGAAGTAGAGCCACGATTCTCCCCAGAGAATTCCATCTATGGCTTGTTTGTTAAACCCAGAGACAATCAAGTCATTAAAGGCCTAAGATCCTGGTGCCCCACAGCGAGGCCACAGTAGTTTAAGCCTGGGGGGGGAAATAAGTGTCCGGTAGGTGCCAATGGAGTCCTCTCCGCAGACCCTTGCCGTCCTGGAGGCATTCAGTGGACTGTGAGGGTGTGGGGGGTTTTATGGCTGTCTCGACGGTGAAGAAGGGATTACTAGTATTTAGTGGGCAGGACATTATTCCAGACAGGCCACACAAGGAAGAATGATCCTGCCTCAAATTCAAAAAGCATCCCCAGAGAGAAGCACTGGCTGGAATCCAACCCTCCTCTCATCCCTGAAACATTCTTTGTCCCTAGGAGTCTCTCTTGGAGCAACCTCACTTCCTGGCATGTCTAACAAGAGGAGCAATTTAGGGAATGCGTGCTGAGGTAATGGAATGACGTGTCATTGAGTGTGCTATTATCTATAAGCCAGTTTAGAGCTGGGGAACAGCTCCCAAAAAAGTCTCTTTGGTTTTAGAATAGATGAGCCATTGCCTTTCACCCTGGCCATGATGAGTTAGCAGAGCCGGTCGTCTGGTCCGGCCCTCCTGGATGGAGACCTTGAAACTCCCCCAGATACAAACAAACACTGGCCAGTCCTCTCTCTAAAGTGAGGGGCCATTCTTCCTGCCTATCCAGGAAGACGCTGGGTTCATTAGGAAGCCTGCTTAAAACAATGGAAGGCAGCTGGGTTTCTTCAGGCTTATGGTTTCCACTCGGAGCCAAGAGATGAGCATTGACCTGAATATCCGTTGCCACGAGTGATATTTTGTGTTCTCCCCTGAGACTTTCCTTTCACGTATTCACTCACCCATTCATTCCACAGATATTTGCTAAGTGAAGTCTACACTCACAGCGGTACTGTGAAGATAAGTTAATATGGTAAAGTGATTACACAGAGCCCAGCACACAGAAATGCTTGGAGCCACTGTCAGCAGGATTGCCAAGTGCCAGACACGAGGCTGGACCCCAAAGACCAACAAGACAGGGTTCTGCCTTCTGCAAGCAAGCAGGGCCCAGGGGTGGTAGGTGGGGAGGTGGCGTGATGGATATGGTACAATGGAAGAACGGAAGAGAGAGCCTGGCAGGGCTCACTGGGTTCTCCCACAAGACCCCAGCTTCTGAACCACCCCCTCATGCTCACTGGGGAAACTCCCAGCCAGAAGGAACCCACCCAGGCCACACTTAGCCTGTTAGCAGGCTTTTTCCTGCAGCCTCCCTGGGCAGGATGAGCAGGGCAGGCTGGGGTGTGGGAGGGAGTGTGAATATTTACAGGGTGTATTCCATATCTCTAGTTTTCTAGAAAGTCTGGATAGTAGTGTCTACTGTGTTTAAAACAGCCTTGGGATTTAGATAAATGTGCCTCTTGTAAGTCGAATGGTGATCAGTTTCCTTTTCTTACAGTGGAGATGACATCTATGTCACACGGTTGTTATAAGGCTAAATAAGATCTGCAAAGCGGGGGTGTCTGGGTGGCTCAGTTGGTTAAATGGCTGCCTTTAGCTCAGGTCATGATCCTGGAGTCCTAGGATGGAGCCCTGCATCAGGCTCCCTGCCCAACGGGGAGCCTGTTTCTCTCCCTGCCCCTTTCCCCTGCCTGTGCTC
>PITA01007740.1:0-89419 GCA_004023965.1 Spilogale gracilis
ATTATGCAGAGGTCAATCCCAGCACCATGCCGCGTCACCTGCAACCCCCCCCCCCCAGCCTGTCTTACACTGTGTGCTGTGTCCTTGGGATTCTCAGGCCACTACATGTACGTGGACTCCGTGTACGTGAAGCACTTCCAGGAGGTGGCGCAGCTCATCTCCCCGATGACCACGGCCCCCATGTCCGGCTGCCTGTCCTTTTATTACCAGCTCCAGCAGGGGAATGACAATAGCTTCTCCCTCTATACTCGGGATGGGGCTGGCCTTTACGAGGAAATTTGGAAGATGGACCAGCCAGGGAGTGCTGCCTGGAACCTGGCTGAGGTGGAGTTCAGCGCGCCCTACCCCATGGAGGTAGGTGTGACGGCAGGGGTGCCTGGTGGGGCCACTGTGTGCCAGCGGTCGGGGGGCATGCTGCCAATCAGGAGATGCTGGGCCACACTCTTTCCTTCTTTTCTGTTGCCTGTCCATCCTCATCCTCCCCCGGGCCTCCTCTGCTTCGTCCTCTTCTTCTCTTTTCTCTTCCTACTTTTTACCAAGACTCTTTTCCCTGAAGACAAATAGGGAAAAGCCCATCTTTCGATGACATTTCTTGGGCACTCGTCCCTTCTCAACCTCACACTGTGGTCCTGGTGACTTCCAAAGAGATGAGTGCCCTCTAGGGTGAAACCCACTTTTTTTTTTTTTATGATTTTATTTATTTGACAGAGAGAAACACAGCCAGAGAGGGAACATAAGCAGGGGAGTGAGAGAGGGAGAAGCAGGCCTCCCGCCGAGCAGGGAGCCCGATGTGGGGCTCGATCCCAGGTCTCCTGGATCATGACCTGAGCTGAAGGCAGTTGCTTAACCAACTGAGCCACCCAGGCGCCCCTGAAACCCACTCTTGAACTTCATTCCTGAGAGCACGGATGAAGCTTTCTCTTACTCGAGGGAAGAATCTTTCTAGAGAAAGAGAAGAAGAAGGAGAAGGAGAAGGAAAAGGAGGAGAAAGAAAAGGAGGGGGAAAAGCCAACTTATTTTCTTCTTTCCACCTTTACAGTATAAATAATGTCCTAAAAATTAGGAAGATTTATGATGGTGGCCCCAGTTTGACAGAAGGCTGCGTGCTTTAGTTTTACAGCTTTTTATAGTTATGTGAGTGATACATCTCCAGGGCAGAAGAATTAGAAAATTCAGGGAAGCAAAACAGACTCAGAGCACCCAGGCTGAACTTGCAAGGATGAGCACATTAACGTTTTGGTATTCATCACTGCAGGCCTGTTTTCTAAGCACGTATATTAATACATAGCTCTACTTATGTGTTTATTCTAGTACTTACAACAATCCAAAGTAGATAAAATTATCCCCACATTGCAGATAAGGAAGGAGAAGAAGGAGATCCCAAACAGTTTGATGCTTCTTATTATCTAGGTCACACAGCTGGGAAGTGCCAGGCACCTAGGAAAATCCCGAACTCAAATCTGACCTGCAGCTGGAGGCAGAGACCCAGCTCTGTCTGAGGCCCCAGCAGACCCCTACAATCAGTGGGTACACATTGTGGTTGCAGATTTGGAGTTACGTATAGGGTCTTAGTGACCACAGTGACATTTGTTAATATCCCCTACTTTGGGCTTTGTGCCTAATATCCCCTAGTTCCCTTTAAGGTGCAAAAGATGTGAATGCTTCTCAGCGTGCTTCTGGATGGTGTCTTCTGCTCACGTGAGGTGGACCTTCGGAGACTGTTGGGGTTGGATTGGTCAGTGACATGTCCTGTCTACAAAAGACAGACCTCCCACTTCCCTTACCCCCTTCAGATCTCTTCCTGGCTCCCCACACAGCTCCAGAGAGAGCACCGTGACCTTTTGCAGGATGTGCACTCTTCCCTAGCTCCAAGTCTGATGAGGCCTTGCTTTGCTCTCACAGCCCAGTGGAAAATTTTCTGAGTTTGGGTTATAAGAAGAAAAAGAAATGCACATACTGTCTCAGAAATTTTCCCTTCTATTAAAGTCAAATGAGCCACGCACAGTTGATGAAAGTGTCTATGCAAACTCCTTCCATCTGACCATAAACACCCCGGGCAGCATTTGTATGAGCAAGACTTTGCTGAATTTTCTCTTACATCAGTGCTTAAAAAGTCACAATTCTGGACATTGCTTCACTTCAATATGTATCCTTTCGTGCCCCATGTGCATGGTTTTGCTCCAGCAATCTGCCTCACGATGCTGCTACTGGAAACTGCCAGCCAAAGGAACTCATCCTGCAGAGCCCGGGGAACTTAATGTCACCATAGCCTCAAAATGAATTCTAAAAAGGAAAACAAGCATCTGAGACTCCCTTTCCCAAACAAGAGCGAACACGCTGGCCCGTGGGCTGTGATTCACAAATTCTGATCGGAAGCATGCTCCCTTGACCTCAGTAAAATCGAGCTCTGTCCTTCACGTGGTCAGCAAGCACCCTGAAAAGGAAACATCATGGAGCTGTGCTATGTTCGTGGACTTCATTGCCCCTTCTCACTGGCCCACGTCTGTCCCCTTTGTTCCCAGTGTACCCCCTCACCTTTGCCAGCAACAAATTTCTGGGGCCCCTCTTAGATTTTGCAGGATCCAAGTGTCTGTGGGATCATTGTTGTTAAGCTGAACTGGACCATCTCGTCCACACTCTTTCTTTCAAAACTGGAGACACTAAGACCTGGAGGAGGAAAGAAACCTGCTTGAGCTAATCAGTGGCTAAATAGGCTTGAGCCTGAATATGGGTTCAAGAAGGGGTCAACCTGGGGAAATCCGCATGAATTTAGTACAGAACTCAAGATATACCTGACTTCATTCAAGGGGCTTTATATACCTCATCTCATTGAATCCCCTCAATAGTCCTACAAGGCAGGGATTATTATTCCTGTTTTATAAATAACCAAGGTGAAACCTTAAGAGGGTTGGAGTGTATTCAAAGTCACCTAGCTACTGACAGAAATGGGACTCGAACTCTGGTCTGTCTGCCTCCAAGCTGCCCTTCTCTTTAGAAGAAATTTGAAAACTAGAATCCTAGGGGCCAGATCTTGCCCTCTGTGACTTGCCTGGATGCTGGAGTGGTGGGTAGTTTGTTCCATGTTCACTTTAGCATTTGAATAAATTGCCAATATTGAAAAATCCAAAGATTTCCAATAAAAACCTAGAGATCCAGGTCCTCTCAACGATTTGGTAGGTCCAGACACTTCAGGCCTAAACTCAGCAAGGGAGGAAGCTAAGTAGCAGGCACCCCTTTAGACCAGGCTTGGGTCCCCCATTTCAGGACCCTCTGCACCCTGTCCTGCTGCGTCACACCAAGCTCAGGTCATTCATCTTTAGGTCAGCTGCCTGGCCTGAGTTTCAACCCCTGCTAACACTGCTGCTTCTCATGTTGATTGACCAGTGCGCTGCACAGAACTGGGCCAGTTTTCCCACCCTGCTCCCCTCTGTGGGCAGTGCTGTATGCACCCCTCCCCATCTCCGTGGGCTCAGGCAGAAGGCAGTCAAATGACCTCAGAGTAGAAGCTGGTGGCCAAGAAGGGAGAAGCACAGAAGGGTTGAACTCCTTAGCAACCTCATGTTCTTTCTGACCATTTGGATGTGCCTGGGCCTCCTGGAATGCTGACATCCATGCATTGGATTTGGGGCCTGATTTTGCCTGAGCAGACAGGTCATCCTCTTTGATTCTTTGTCATTGTCTAGAACCCTCACAGAGAGTTTCATGTGTGAAAAAGGGAAAGAACCCTGCAGGGGCTTAGTTCTCTGGGAAGGGCAGTTGGAGATCCTGGCCTAGTTTTGGCAAGGAGCCTGTTGTTCCCTTAATGGAAGGTCATCACATGAATTGTTGAGTCTGCGGTACTGTCAGAGAGTGATATACACTCAAGTGAGGGGGGAAATCCGCCAAGAAAATACAACTTAGGGCTTAGTATTCCCTCCCCCTTAAAGAATCTGTAGGTCAAGTTGGGAGCTGCCCTAGATTTAGGAATGTGATTCCTAACAAGTACTTAGAACTTGCCATCACCCAGCTTGATGGCCACATCATTTTAAGTCATGATTAAGAGAGGCCCATGGAGGACTCAGTCCACTGAGGGTCTGACTCTTGGTTTTGGCTCAGGTCATGCTTTCAGAGTCATGAGATCGAACCCTTGTGTCAGGCTCCATGCTCAGCACAGAGTCTGCTTGGGATTCTCTCTCTCCCTCTGCCTCTTTCTCTCTCTCTCTCTCTCTCTCTCTCTCAAATAAATAAATAAATCTTTTTAAAAAATCCATAATCCTAGTTGAGAGCTCTGAAGCCTGGCAGAAAATATGTAAACCTGTAACAGTCCATCATCTTCCCTGGCAGGTTGTTTTTGAAGTTGCTTTCAATGGTCCTAAAGGAGGATACGTTGCTCTAGATGACATTTCTTTCTCTCCTGTTCACTGCCAGAATCGGACAGGTAAGCGTTCTACTTCTCTTCTGGTCCACATACGGAATTTCCCTTTCTTAGTAGATGCCTGGTCTCAGGACTTGATTTAATTCTTTCCAATTTTCTCGCCACTCCTGTTACCTCCTTTAAAAAATTATGTAATCAAATAGTAATTTTTCTGCGACATTACCTTTTTTTTCCCCTCACAGAGTGAATTTAATTTTTCTGACACTACGGGCCAGGTGTCATGTGCTAAAGACCTTTCACCATCCCTGCCTCCTAGGTAATGAGAATTAAAGAATACGAAGACATTCCCTCCCCCTCTTTCTTTTTAAAGCATATCTTAGATCCATACACAGGTGGCTGAGTAGGTGGAAAAAACTCTCAAACTCTACGAAGCAGAATGATTAAAAACTCTTTCTAGTTCTGTGAACCCAAGGCCTACACATGTCCCCATGCTTAGAGACGCTAATACTTGGGACACAGCATCTCTGTGAGAGCTCATGATATCTATGTCATGGACTTGATTTAATGTCTCTGTCGAAGTAAACCCTCAAATTCTTTTATCGTGGCCACTTTTGTAATTTCCATAAACTTGGTGTTTGGAAAAGAGAGGAAATTCTTACTTTCTGGGAAAATAAGCAAATCACTTTAAAGTACATTAGAAAACAAAAGTTCTAGGGGGCATTTCTCACTCTCTTCCTCTCTCTCAAATAAATAAATAAAATCATAAAAACAAGTGAGAAGACAACAAGTGTTCTAGGATAAGAAGGATGACACTATATTCGTGATAACCCACATAAATGCGATTGGCCTTACCTTTTAGTGAACTTTTTTTGAGAGGTCCCAGGAAAACAGTGGTTGAGCCCTCATTCTGATCTTTAGAGCACGGAAAGTAAATTTTTGAACCTAGCCTTTAAAGTCTGACTTTCACTTAAGATACAGTTGGTGTCTAATTTCATATGGCCTTAGATATATTCTACAAGCAAGAGTACCAAGAAAAATAGTAGTTTTTACTTGAGCTAAAGTGTTACCCCTAAATCAAAGAGAAACACTCTAATGTGCTAGAAACAAATATTATTTTTTTACTAATTCTAATTTTAAGAAAGAGAAAAAAAGCTAGTGAGACAACTATGTGTATTTACATATTTTCATTAAAATGATTTAATCCAGACTGTAATCCCAAGTTTAAAAGGCTCTCTAAATTGGACCGAACACAGAAAGCAACATTGTTTTGCTTCTCTAAATCGGACTGCTCCCTAATCTCATCAACTAATATTTCAGTGATGTCAGCAGTACTTTCACAGCCTCTTTCTCATTACTTTTGGAGAGTTTCTCCTCTTTGTCACCAGGCATTTACATTGAACTTCCTATTTCCAAGATAATATGCATACTGGAGAAGAGGGGTTTAATTCGGTATCTGCAGCGGATAGAGGGTGCATGACGAGGCCGTAGAAGGTCAGTCATAGCATTTACTGAACCACCTTACAAGTAACGTTTGGAAACATTCTTCCTTTTAAAAGATAACAGAATCTGTATGAGCGCTTTCCCACTGATTGGTGAAAATAAAAGAAAGATTCCAGCAAAGTAAGGACTATTTGTAAAAAGGGCCAGTAACCCCTGTCTGCAAAATTCAGCCCACATGCAGACCCTTCCCCTGCAGGGACCACCAATTCACATTTTCACATAATTAAGTTGCCAAGGCTCCATACTGGTCTTCAGAACTTCCCAACCTGGCAATTTCTCTTTAAAATGGTTTAATTGTGTGATCCTAGTGTTATACTCCTGAGCCAGAACTTTGGGACTCACATCCCTACTCCGCCACTTACAAACTGTGTGACCTTGGGCATGTTAATTAACCTCTCTGAGATTCTGTTTCCGCATATGTGGGATGAGATTAGAAGAATCTGTTTTGCACAGTTGGGAAGATAATGAGTTAATGTCCGTGAAGGCCTTGCAGAGTAGGGCACCCAGAAAATGCCTGGCCATGAGACTTCATGTCATTTACTTAACTTTCAAAAATATGCCCATCCCTCTCTCTGAGGACCAGAGAGTAGAACTTAAACTGAAGGGAACCAGCAAAGGGCCCCGCCTTGCCTGATTGATGCCTTCCCTTCAGCAGCTGTGGGCCACATTCTGAGTCTTAGATGCTGAGCCCTCCATTTTTCATACTTCATCTCACATTTCACAAATAGTTTATGCCCTTCTGTTTCCGAACAGGTGCCAACATTTTTTCCTTATCTTGGTTAGCTCCAGACTTGTTTTCTCTGCTTTTCCCAGCTGGATCTAGCATTTTCTTCCTTCATCTCCCCATGTAGGCTGACACAGGAATTATTTCAACATATGAAGCGTCTCGTTCCCACCATCTGGTTGGGCTTAGAGTCAATCCAGGCCCCCTGACCTGGGACCCTTCATAGAGTCACAGGTGTCAAGCAGCACTGTCATGTCACTGCCTAAGTATTCCCTCAGGATGCTGCCAGAGGATAGTGGGACCTCCTCACTCCCCCTACTTGAGTTAGAGCACTTCCTTTCCTAAGCCTGTTCTACTCATGACCTCCCTACCCACGACCACGTTTGGCCCAGCACATAGATCTTAGGAATAAGCTCCCCTTTGAGGTTGCAAACCCTTGAATGGCTGACAGGTGATTGCATGCACTTGTAGAGATCCTGTCTTAGTGCCCAGCCCCAGACTGAGAGCCCTCACTGCTCTGCCAACCGCAGGCCCAATCTCCTCTCAGGGCCTGGATCCAGCCCACCCCCAGGCCAGGAACTGGAAGGGTCCCTAACACTCAAAGGATGTCTGCCTGGGCCTCAATCCCAGTGATGTCCATTCCCTAACAACACACTGCCCATTTGATGTCTGATTGGAACCCTGGCTCTGGTTGTTGCCTTGGTTACAGCCGTCATTGCCTTAGGTCAGACATCAAGTGTTTCCGTAGCCTGGTCAGTGGCCCAGCCCCTGCTCCAGCCAGATTGCTCAGTCTGGCGCCTGGTCCCACTCACTGTGTCTCCAAGCCAGCTTTGAGCGGTCTCAGTCTGCTTCGGGGCTGGCTCGTGCTAAATAAAACCCCTGTGCCAATTTAGCAGCCTTCAGAGCACACTGTACCCAGCTCTCTTGAGCGCGGCAGGGGCTGAGGATGGGAAAGGCTGCTGATGAGCATTTGGGCTGACGCTGGGTCCCTCGCCATGAACTTCAGGATGAGAAATGCTGCCCAAGGGTCTTCTCAAAGGCAGCACACTTCACCTGATTAGAGTATCTTCAAAGCCTCTGATTTCTAAAAAGTTCAAATGTCAGAAGGCAAAGAATTAACTACATCTTACATTATGATGCTTTTTGGTGCCTTACTCAAAGGGCCTTTCTCTCCCCTGCCCCTCTGCTTTTTTTTTCTGATCAACTGTTGTTCAAGAGCCTCCAACTACCTCTGATTCCTCCCTATATTTCAAACACTTGGCCCAGATGCTCTGAAACAAGCCTTAAGCAAAGGCTTTCCATCCACCCCCGATCTCTGGTGAGCTCATTTTGGGTCACAAAGAGGCCCTCTGGCCCCGTCTTCAGGAATTAGATGCTGTCTCATAGCAGAAGCAGCACTCTGGTTGAAAAAGATTTAGGCTTTCAGTGATGCTTTTGAGATTTTCTTTTTTATCAGACCTTCTCAGGACCCCAGACAAATCCATTTCAAAGACTGGGTATTTAGCAAAAGACTATAATCACATTCTCAGAAATATCTTTTCTGCATGACTCAATTTGTCACCATGGAGAGAACCGAGCCGTGCTTCCTTTTAAGTTTTAATACCAACTCTTGCCTCTCTAGCTTGCCTCACAAAAGTTCTCTTGTGGCCACCCAGGGGTATATTCCTTGGGATATAGCCCTAATGAGTGATTTCACCGACCTGCCATTCTCTTTGTGCATGGCTCTTGGGAGCCAGACGGCCATCTGTAGATGGTGGGTTTTCATCTACTTTTTCATTACCAGGTAACAGAGGGGTAACTAAGACTAGAGACCAGTATGGGGTTTCCTCTGGTTGCAAAGCTGTGGGGGGGGGGGCAGGTGTCAAAGGAGCCTTGTCTGTATGACATCACACTCATTCTTCAAAGACTTTATCTTCATGGCTTGAAGATACTCCCACGTGCTCCCATAGAGTATGTGGGCCAACAGCAGTGTGTGGGTGAACCCACCAGCCCTGGAGCACTGAGAATGCTCTTCATTTCCTTTTCTCCTCTTTCATTTGTCAGGGTGCTCGCTTTGCACACTTACAAGGCCGTGTCACCTGAGATATGGGTGGGATCCAATTATATAGGAACATTTTGTTCCTATTCTTTTTTTTTTAATGTGGTGTGAGACCCTTTTTTAAATTATAATTTAAATTAAAAATTTTAAGTTTTTAAAACTTAGTTTTGTTTCATTTTAAACTCAAAATGTGCAAGAATACTGTCAAAAACTCTCATAGACTTTTCACCCAGATCTACAGATTGTTAAAATTTGCCACAGTTGCTTTGTTGACCATGTAAGAGTAAGTTGTAGACAATATGCCCCTTTACCCCTAAATACTTCAGTGTGTATTTTCTAAAACCCAGCACATTTTCCACTTGCTATCAGATAATTAAAAGTTCAGGAAATTTGGCACTGATACAATATTATCAACTAACCCATGGCCTACATGCTAATTTCACCAGTTGTCCCAAAACTCTCTTTTATAGCTCTTTGTTTTCTTGGACCAAGATTGAGTCTCAGGTGCTTTCAAACATCTTGTTGTCATGCCTCTTTCATCCCCTTTAATCTGGGCCAACTCCTCAGCCCACTTGACTGTTTTTTTTCCTTTGGAAATGGAGGAATTGAGGGTATAGTGAATTTTTGTCCATAAACAGGTCCTTCTTTCATCAGGTCACTGCTCCCAGAACTCAAATGTTTCTCTAGAGGTGATTTCCCAGTTATTCAAAACAGTGCCTTCTTTCTCTGGCCCTAAAAGCTTAGACCAGAGTATGTCAGCATGTAGAAAGGATCACAGTTGGCTATGTCGAATGTGTCCCAAACTATGACTGTCACACTCCCTCTGGACTCAGACAATCTGAACAGTGAGATTTACAAACACTTGTTGCTGTACCAAGTTATTCTCAAAAGGGCAGAAATCTTTTATGCTCCATTCCCTCCAGGTGATCTGGAATGAGGTGGTATTTATAGACCAAGGTAAATGATACTAGAACTCAGCAAAAGCAAAATAATAGCAGTATGGCTGATGGAATCGGTGTGACTTTTTGAACAGCATGATTTATACTGAACAGTGATTTTCTTCAAGCAGATCAGCTCTACTACTAATGTCAATTATAAATAGACACCGGCTGTGCCAGTGACACAGAGATTGATCAACAAAGATAATTATTTCTGGAAAATATTATTTCTAAAGTACCTGTCTTAGGGAAAAATGAAGACTTCCTTAAAACCTTACCTTTTTATTTATCTTTAATTTTCTATGGACAAGTTTTTAATTGTGAAGACGTATGTGAATAATTACTCCCAGTCTTTACATTTTGAAAGGAAATTTTTTTTGAAGTCTGGTATTTCTTTATTTTTTATAGAGAATATGAACAGAGCTCCTTCCCTCCATCCCTTAAGGGAGGAAAAGAACAATTTTCCTGTCATGGTGAGATGTTAGTTTGATGCTAACCTGTCAGCATGCCATTAGGGTAAAAATATTTTGTTGTGTTTTATCTACTCAGTCTCCCTGGCACAAATGCATACCTATTTGTCAACCAGTTGACATAATCCTTTGAGACCCTTGGTTAACTTTGGTTCTCCTTTGTTCAGAGCTTCCTTTCAGTGCTGTGGAAGCCAGCTGCAATTTTGAAGAAGATCTCTGCAACTTTTATCAAGATAAAGAAGGTCCAGGCTGGACCCGGGTGAAAGTTAAACCAAGCATCTATCGGGCCGGGGACCACACATCAGGCATCGGTAAATCAGGAGTCTGTGCGTGTGGCGATGCTGGGGGCGGGGGGTAGTATTCATGCTCCATCTGCCACTCTTACTCCACATCACTCACAATGGCCACTTTAAAAAAAAAAAGGCAAATGTAATGAAGTAAAAACAATTGGTAATCTTGTGATGACATTTAATTTGCTATGCTAGTCTGACTGCCTGCCAGTTCTTTAAACAGACAAAGATTTGGAAATTATCTTGCTCTTCCCTTTAGATAGAGTTCTTTGCTAGTAGAGCAAAGAAAAAGCAAAAAGCTAGTAGATTCCAATTCCATGAAACATCCAGAAAAGGCAACTCCATAGAGACAGAAAGCCAATTCTTGGTGGCCAGGGGCTGGGGAGTTACTGTTTAATGGATATAGAGTTTCTTATTGGGGTGATGAAAGTATTTTGGAGCTGGATAATGGTGGTGGTTGCCCAGCATATTGAATGTACTAAATGCCACTAAATTGTATACTTTCAAGTGGTTGAAATGGTAAATTTTATGTTATGTGTATTTTACCTAATGAAAAATATTTTGTGAGGCTGTAAAAGCTATTGGAAGATTTTTGGGAGGTGCTTGATGGTTATGTCTACAAGGAACTGTAAGACACCAGTTTGAGCTCTCCTGTGTAATGGCATCCTCTGTGAAGCCCACTCCCATAGAGACTGGTGTGAAGAGCTTATTTTCAAGGGTTAGTGTCTAACTCGTTCATTGAATGGCTATATTTACACTGGGCACTGGGTATGCTTACCATACACTAAGGAAACTTATGTTTCAGAGCACCTTACTTGCACAGGTCCTGGGAAGGGCTTTAAAAGGGACCCTCACAGTTTTATACTTGTAATCATCAATTCTTTTCTTAGAGGTGGCTTAATTTGTAGAAATACAGGCACTACAAAAACCTAGTCTTTGGTCTGACTAATCAGTCAGGTCCTGCCCCCACTGGCTAACTATCATTTCAATGGGCAAAAGAAATGTTAGACAAATATATACACAAATAAACTTCTTTTTTTTAATCAGAAATTTATGCCAAATTTATATTTCAATATTGACATGATGAAATAATTCATTATTGAGAACAGACAAATTAGTTAATTTTATCAATTGAAGGACATTATATTGATGTTGAATGGACATTTTATAAAGATTAAAAGATATGCATGCGAGATTTATCATATTTTTTTCTATTTCTAATCCTGAGGAAGAAAGGTAAATAGTTACTGAACTTAAGTCTCAACCTAAAAGAGAAAGAAAGTTTCAGAAACCAGTTGTGATTTACCGTTTTTCAAAATGATAAAAGTTTATCATAAGAAGACAGTGGCAGTGGTACCAGTATAAGTTATACAAATTTTTATATTCTACAAAATTGTATTAATTCATCAACCAGAATTTTAAAGCTAAAAATGATTTAATAGTTTCTTTTTTTTTTTATTGTTACTTAATTTTTTTTTCCAGTGTTCCAAGATTCATTCCCCATTCCCCACACCCAGTGCTCCACGCTTTAGGTGTCCCCAGTAGCCACCACCAGGCTCTCCCATCCCTCCACCCCCCTCCCTCCAAGTCGCTCAGTTTGTTTCTGTGTCCAAAGTCTCTGTTGTTTCATTTCTTTCCCTGGATTACCCTAGTTCCCCTTTACTTTCCTTCTCCCACTGTCCTCCAGGTTACCCCTCATGCACCGCAAGTAAGTGAAACAAATAAACTTCTAATTAGACATTGTGACACATGCTATGGAAGAAATGAAGAGTGGGCTCCGAGAGAGCCATGGTGTGTGACAGGCCAGAGTGAGCCTTTGGGGATAGATAGATATATATATATAAAGGAAATGAGAAACCATCAAAAGGTTTTAAGCAAAAGAAGAGTAGATTAAATTCTGGTTTCAAAAACATTGTTATGACTGTGTATGGCCAAACATATTAGTCTGCTTGGGTGGCCAAAACAAAGTACACAGACTGGGTGACATGAACAGCAGGAACAGATTTTTTTCACAGTTCTGGAGGCTGGAAGCCCATGATCAAGATGCTGTCAGGGTTGGTGTCTGGTGAGACCTCTCTTTCTGCCTCATTGATGGATGACACCTTCTCATTGTGTCCTCATGGCCTTCACTCTGTGTACCAGTGAAGAGAGAGAGAGGTCTCTGGTGTCTCTTCCCGTTCTTATGAGGACATCAGTTCTATAGGATTAAGGTCCCACCCATATAACTTCATTTAATTGCCTCCTTAAAGGCCCAATCTCCAAATAAATTTGCATTGGAAATTAGGGTCTCAACCAATGGATTTTGACAACTCAGTCCATGTCACCAATCATGTGAAATAACCCAAGAACATTTGCCAGTGAATTAAATCATTGGGTAAAACCAAACTACATACCAAGACTGAGGCGATCAAAGGCAAGTTGATGGGGGAGGAGTAGAAAAAGGAAAGAAAGAAAACTAGGTATTATTTTCTTCTTTTCTACCCAGGCTTTCTATAATACATGGATCTGTTTTGTTTGTTTGTTTGTTTGTGTTTTGTTTTGTTTTCTGTGGGGTTTTTTTGTTTGTTTAATAATTTACTTTATTTTTTCAGTGTTCCAAGAGTCACTGTTTATGCACCACACCCAGTGCTCCATGCAGTACGTGCCCCCCTTAATACCCAAGTTTACCATGGGGATCGTGGAGGAGCAGGTGGGAGGGGCAGTTCTTGACCTTATGTTTCTTTTTTGTTATTTAAAAGAAATAATTATTCTTTCTTGGACCCTTTTCTTGCACAGAGAGGGTACTTGAGAGATCTTTTCTAGTCGAATGACAGACTGAAACAAGGTAGATTTGGGGGAACGATGCAATTCAGTCCATAACGATATTCATGTGAAATAATCAAAATTCCAAGAACTTCCAGACCAGCCTGTGACCTCTCTATAATTGCTGGTTGCTGCAGAGATAAGAAGGAAAAAGCAGTCTGGACCTAACATACATTAGGACCCAGTACTAAGTACTCCATCTGTGTCCCCTGTTTGACCCAGGCAGCTGGAGCCCCAGGATGATTTCATTCCTTTTGTTTCCTGAGAAACACACATCCTAACTGATGACTGGCAGTAAGAGCATATGCAGATGGGAATCAGTACTGATTTATTAAGTTTACTGAGAACTGAAGAAGTTTTATTAGTACTAGAGCCACATGACATAATCTATCACTTAAGCCACAGATAGTACAAAATGCATTCTATCATTTAAAGGCATACAAATAGTCTCTGTTGGCAAATCCCACTACATTTAACCAAATTTTCCCACTTGACCATCTGGGCTAGATGATTTAAGTTTGCCATTGCTGATAATGTCAGTGTTTTGTCCTCTTCGCAGGGTACTACTTGCTGGCCAACACAAAGTTTACATCTCAGCCTGGCTACATCGGAAGGCTCTACGGCCCCTCCCTGCCGGGAAACTTGCAGTATTGTCTACGTTTTTATTATGCCATCTACGGGTTTTTAAAAATGAGTGACACCCTGGCAGTTTATATCTTTGAAGAGAACCACGTAGTTCAAGAGAAAATCTGGTCTGTGCTGGAGTCTCCAAGGGGTGTTTGGATGCAAGCTGAAATCACCTTCAAGAAGCCCATGCCTACCAAGGTATAGTAGACCAGTGCTGCACGTGGACGCTTTGTTCATCTTCGGTTTCTGGGCTGGGTTAGTGACTATCTGTTTAATTATTTTCAACTGGAGAAGTGTTATTTTTCTTCTGACAGCCCCACTGCTCCACTCTACCCAAGCCAGGCACAAATTATATTATCTACAAGTTGTTTTCAGTTTTTTGTATCTCAGAATCATGGCCACCTAGAGTGTTTGCTTGTTTATTTCTTAGATTCCCTGAGAACAGACCATAGATGGAGAATGCATGAATAGTTCAGCAGCTAAACTTTAATTTGAAGCCTCAATTATCTCTCTCTCTCTTTCAATCTGCCACACTCACAAAGACACACGCATGTACCCACACGCAAACAGGAATACTAATTACTTTACTATAATTTATAATATTAAATTACTTTAAAAGGGTGAAGTCAGTGATCCTGGTTTTACTTTCAGGCTTTAAGGTCAACAGCTTGTGTTAACAAGGTAGAGAAGCTCCGTAAAAAATGAGAGCCAACCCAGATGGAGAGAATTTATGTAAGAGTACCATCAGTGGCTGATTTTGATGGGTATCAAATGAGAATACAATGAGGTCTTTATGGCAAGGGGAATATAAAAGAAAACTATAATCTCCCAAGTTTAGCAAATCCTAAACTGAAGGAAGTTTTATAGAAGTATTAAATTCCGTCAACTACAACCCAGATATGAAACCAGTATGGAAAAATCCAGTTGGTTTCAGCCCATCATTCAACCAGAAAACGTCTTTCTACTTGAGCCAATTCACTCTGAGCAAGAATGGACTCAAAAAAGGGTAAGAAAAGTCTACTTTCTTTAAGCAGATGACTCATAGAATGGGACCTGAAAAAATATTGTTGAATGAATGGATCTATCAGTTGATCATGTTTATTAACCAGGAATTACTCAAAGTCCAGTCTCCTTAGGGAAAGATACAAACCTGGAAGAGTAGTAGAACCTTCTTCACAAATGTTAATGGCTTGAGCTTCTCTTAGTTGTAGCCATTCAGACAGAACATAACTTCATCCATCTATAATTTTCTGCTAAAGAAATTTGGCACACCATTCCCATCATAATGATGCTTGGTTACTTTTTGTCCATTGGAATACCCACCAGGAGATGATTAAATTTTCACAATGATTAATCAAAGATCTTTGAAAATCTTTACAAAGTTCTTTTCCATTGCTAGAGATTTTGATTATAATGACATGGCAGCCTCCATGACTTAGTGACTTTTTGAAAAATTTTACTTACTCATTTTAGAGAGAGTGAGAGAGAGAGCGAGCATGAGTTGGGGGAGGGGCAGAGGGACAGGGACATGGACGGAAACTCAAGCAGATTCCCTGCTGAGCTGCAAAGCATGGAGCCCAATGCGGGTTCAGCCTCACATCCCTGAGATCCTGACCTGAGCTGAAATCAAAAGTCAAACGTTCAACCAACTGAGCCACCCAGGCTCCCCCATCACTTACTGACTTCTAAAAAGGGTTGAGCCAATTTATGATACTTCTAGCAGAACATAAGCACACAAGTGTTATCACAGTCTCAGATACAGCTCATATTATCATTATGCTAAGTAAACAGGTTGTATTATTGCAGGTCTCCCTTTCTTTTTTTTTTTTTTTTTAAAGATTTTATTTATTTGACAGAGAGAAACACAGCCAGAGAGGGAACACAAGCAGGGGGAGTGAGAGAGGGAGAAGCAGGCTTCCCGCCGAGCAGGAAGCCCGATGTGGGGCTCGATCCCAGGTCTCCAGGATCATGACCTGAGCCGAAGGCAGTTGCTTAACCAACTGAGCCACCCAGGCGCCCCATGGTTTCCCTTTCTTAAATCTGCTATCCTTTGATCACATGACTAAAGTGAGGTACTTTGTTCATCCTCTGGGTAATAGAGGAAGCTACTTGGTGTTTCTGGTGCCAGGTTCCTACCCCTTACTCGTCTAGCCTCTGTTCTTAATCTTATTGCCTTACCAGTTCCAAACATTTCCTGAGTGAGCCTATCTTTCCATAAATGTTATCTGACCTTGACAGTGTCATTGAATTTCCTCTTTGATCTATTAGTCCTGGAGGTATCCGAGCTCTCTGCACCTCTTAGGGATCCCAAAGGCTTAAATTGTTTCCCTATTACCAATTATTTAACTCTAGCAGGTTGTTAGGGTAATACACACACACGTACCAGAATCACATAATCAAGGATGCACCAGAAAGTCAGGAAATTATTATTATATTCTGAACCCTGTTTTGCTAATGTTTTTTAAAAGGTGGGGGATATTCATTTGACTTTCATTTGTTTATTCATTTATCTGTTTATTCATTCATCTGTTCATTGCTTTATTTAACCAGAATTTATTAGATACATGCTCAGTGCAGCAGATATAAAGATCAATGAGGCTCAGACCCTGCCCTTGAGGAGGATATTACAGATGATAGAAGATTAAGAGACAGATATGTAAGCAACTAACAACAGTACAAGCTCACTGTCGCATGGAAGGGTTACATAGAGAAAAATAGAGTAGTTCTACTAATTGGACACATAAAAGATAATGACAAGTAGAGGGCCAACTGGACTGGTGTGTGGATGGTTAGTTTCAGGCCATTTGGATTCTGATTCTTGCTCATGCCCCCATCCACTCCACTTCACTCTGTCCCTCCATATCCTCTACTCACATACATGTTCCTTTAGAGTGCATTCCTTCTCTTACCTGATGCCCATGGATGAGAGCAAGGCCCACCCCACTCCCGCCAGCCAATGAGGAGGCCCTGGACAACTTGTCCTTTTCTTCTTTGGCTGGCTTCCCGCCTTTCCCAGCAGCTGCTCAGTTCCCTTCCGACCACGTGAGGAAAATGGATCCAGTGGAGGCAGGGAAGTTCTTTCAGCCTTGGAAGGAACTAGTCAAGGATCTGGCCCCCAAACCCATGAGGAGAAGGTACAGTTTAATACCAGACAACTCAGGACCCATGTCTGAAGGTGGCCTGTGGTTTTGGTGGGTCCCTGCTAAACAGAACCAGCTCCTCAGAGTGTGAGGGAGCCATCTGACGCCCTCCCCCCCAGGGACATGTGTGATGACAAGAAACTATAGTTTAAGGGCGCCGGGGTGGCTCAGTTGGTTAAGCGACTGCCTTCAGCTCAGGTCATGATCCCGGAGACCCAGGATCAAGCCCTGCATCGGGCTCCCTGCTCAGCGGGAAGCCTGCTTCTCCCTCTCTCGCTTGTGTTCCCTCTCTGGCTATGTCTCTCTCTGTCAAATACATAAATAAAATCTTAAAAAAAAAAAAAGAAAGAAACTATAGTTTAGCTACTTAGGTGACATACACAGGTGGAAACAGGGGCAGATGGTGTTTCAGGGAAGGGATCCAATGAAAAGTTAGAGTTGCCCTTATAACTCCCTTCCCCTGGAATTCAAACTCCAACGGTGGAGTTTTTTGGTGGTTTTCTTCCTGATTTGAGTATATTTTCCTCTTTAATTTTAAATATTGTGTTCTTACCTGTTTTTTGATCCATTAACTTGAATAGTGTTCCCTGCTATGAAAGATAAGGACTTTAGCTTATTTATGTTATTCCTTCTCCTTTTCTCCCATCTCACAATATTTATATTTTGTTTTTGACTTTTGGTCCTTTTTACGACTTGAGTACACTTAACTATCTGTGTCTGGACACATCAACTCTAGATAGTGTCTCAACATCATAGTATGTGAGATGAATGGATCTTCACCTCTACATTTCCCTTCGTCTCTCTCGCCTCTCCTCTGGTCCACATCTCTCAGCCATACGATGGCTTTCACATTGTCATATGTTCCTACAGTGGAGGCTGCTGGTTTTGCCAGTGGCTGCATTTCCCAGTGCAGGCCGCATTGGCATTTGGAAGAGGGCTGTTCTGCCTTTGGGGAGGGGCGTCCCTCACAATCCTGGGTTTTTCCCATCTGCAATTCATGCAACCCCAGATTATTTCCACACATTTCCAAATGGCTCCGAAATTGCCAAACCATCCTTGAATGAGAACCATTGGTCCGTAAGTTGATTCTGAAAATCGAAATGAAATCCTAACCTTACGTGCTGTCCACTCTTGCCCAGCTCCCATCCCTGCTCTGCCTGGCAGCAGAATTTTCTTGAGCAAACCACCCCCCAGCCCCACCACCTCACCCCAAATTAACCCTTCAGCTTTCTGTTGCTCTTAGGGAAGAGACTCCCATGTCCTCAGCCCCTCCCCAGCTTTGCTTCCTGCTCTCCCTTCCAACCAGACTTTATGGGCTTTGCAATCTTAGGACTTTGTAAAATTGAGATGTAATTGACATATAGCATTGGATTAGTCTCAGGTGCAGAGTATAATGATTCAATATTTGTACATACATCCTATGAAATGATCACCACAGCACATCTAACGTGTCACATCACATCATTACAGACTTTTGCTTGTGATGAAATCTTTTAAGATCTACTCTCTTAGCAACTTTTGCATTTGCGGCACAGTATTGTTAACTCTAGTTGCCACGATGTACATTACATTCCCAGGACTTCATAATTTTATAACTGCAAGTTTGTACCTTTTGACCCCTTTCATTCATTTCAGCCCCTCTCTGCCCCTGACGTCTGCTGACAGTTTGTTCTCTGTGTCTATGCACTTGGGTTTCTTTTCTCTTTTCAATTTCACGCATAAATGAGATCACATGACATTTGCCTTTCTCTTATTTCTTTTAACATTCATGCCCTCAATCTATGTTGTTATAAATCTATGTCCTTGTTGTTATAAAGCATAAGATTTTGCTCTTTTTCATGGCTTCAATGATATTCTCTTATTCTTATAAATCAGTTTCTTCCTTACTTTTTGCATCTGGAACCCAAAACCTAGTAGCTACTTACATCACAGTTGCTCACCAATGGCAGTGGGATGACTTTCAGGTTCTGATTTTTGAGTGGGGCTTGTTGATCCTCATGACGATCACCCAGGACGCTTTTAAAATGTTTGCTCTCCATCTCTCATCCTAAAAATATCACCCTCGTGAGGACAGGGACCTTATCAGCCTTGGTCATTTCTGTATCTACAGACATCAGTGCCGGATAAGGAGTATATCACCAGGGAAATTTTATTCAATAAATTTGGTTTAGCATCTATGTGGACAATAAATAAGTAGAAGAATAAAGAAAAGAACAATGAAAACAATTTTTAAAAAATGAGCGAGTGGAATTTCTAAGACTGGTAAGTAGCAGAACAAGGTTTTACCCATATCTGTCCAGCTCTGAAGCCTGCCCTCTGACACAGGTTTTTATTATTTTTAAAATTATTTTTAAATTTATTTATTTATTTGAGAAATAGAGAGAGATGGGGAGGTTGGGAGGACAGAGGTGAGGAGGAAATCCCAAGAAACTGCATCAAGCATGAATCCAACATAGGGCTTGATCCCATGACCCCAAGATCACTACCTGAGCCGAAACCAATGCGTAACCAAGTGTGCCTAGCAAAGGTATTTTGAGATGCTCAGGGTTTCTACCTCGTCTTGGGGAAGGCACATTCTTGAGCAGCTGCAGAAAGTGAGGTTCCCAGTGTGCCTTGGGGCATAAGCACCTTTTTTGTGGCTCAGTCCCGGGTCTCTGAGAGAGATCATGACCTGAGCCAAAGGCAGAAGCTTAATGACTAAGCCACCCAGGCGCCTCTATAGGCACCTTCTGTTATTTTATTCTTTCCACATTCCTGCAAGGGAAGTGAGGTATTTCCTCAGGGCTGGATACAAAAACCTCAGTTACACGGACCCAAGTCATGTTCCTTTGAAAGTGGATGTCCAAGCTCAGAGCCTACGGCACTGGAACCTTCTCTGCGTCTGCTTCACGCCCTTGCCTCCCCATTCCTAAAGCTGATCAAGTGTGAGTAGTTGGGGCCCAACTCAGAGACAGCGAACAGCTATGTTTTCTTCCCGATTCCCTGGCTTGAAAGCCTTGTCTTTGAGTTGTGACTATATGTGGATTAGTCCTGTTCCTAATTCTCAGTGATGGAAGTGTTGGGTAGATATATTTGAGTCTCTATGCCACATATTCAAAATAATGACAACAATGACCCCTCACGTTTGCATTGCTAGTTAGTGTAATCTGCTTTCATGAAGGAGTCGTGCAAGTTCAGAGCTGAGCTGAGTGAGAGGCAGGTGGGCCTTAAAGGAGTCAGAACTGTTAGACTCGCCCCACGTGTTTCTCTTCCGTCACTCCTAATATATACACACTGGCCCACCTGTGCCTTCCCAGATGCTTTCCGCTCTGGATGCTTCCATCCCTTTCCTTTCCCTAGTGGTTCTTACCCAGCCTATGTGAAGGACAATGGGCCAGTTCAATTAATAACTCCCTGCTATTTCCATAGACCATGTATTGTTCAATGGAAGCTATAATATACAGCTCTGTTTAAGGAGTGGTAACGATGGCAGCAATTCCCCCAGAGGCCATTCTGGCAAAGTAGGCTGATGGAAGGGTTCAGTCTAATGTCACAGCTGCCCACAGCAGGAACTTCCACAGAATGCTTTCCTTGTGCCAGGCACCGTGCTAAGCACTCGATGTGCGTTGCTTCATTTGATGCTGTGGCGCCTTGTGAAGGAGAAAGTGCATCCCCACTGAACAGAGGAGGAAAGCTCAGGCAGAAAATTAAGGACAGGTTCAGTAGCACACAGAGCTGGCAGAACCAAGAGGCAAATCCAGAATCCATGGTTTTTATAGCAGGCCGTTGTACACCCCCAGCCCTCCCCTGGCTGAAGGCCTAGGATCAGGCCAGAAAGAGAACCCAGGACTAACTCAAGATTGGTAAAAACTTGTAGTGCTGTATCATTAAGGCTCAGTTGTTCTATTTTAGAAATAATCTTCGGCTCCTACAAGGGTTCACAATTCATGGTGGATCACCTCAGACAGAGGAGAGCTGTGGGTAAAGGGAAATACAGCATAATGCTGAAGAGTTCTCCTGATGGCCTTCTCTGCCACTTACACCTTCCTAATTTGAGTTCATCGTGTGGCCTGACCGAGCCTCACTTTTCTTCATATGTAGAATGAGGATACTAGTAGTACCTGCCTCAAGGGATTATAGAGGAGAATGAATGAAAGGTGTGGAGTAAAGCTCTTAGCGTAGTACTTGGTACGTCATCAGCCTCTATTAAATTAACTGAACAGAGATGGAGAGAGAGAGAATGCCTGAGACTAAAGAATAGTTTTTCTAGGTCCTGATCCCCTTCAGATTTCATAGGCCACATGTCTTCAGTATGTGGATAATTGTGCACCTTGATTTTTGCTGTGAAGTATTCTTTAAGCTAAAGATCAGGTCAGAGTTAAACCTTTATTTTAATAGTACTAGGCTCTCTTAATGATATAGCTGCATTTACAGTCACAAACAGCCTACAGCAAATTTTTTAATATCTTAGAAACATTTTGGAAAGCATGAGTCATGAAATGGTTTTCTTGATGTGTTTTTGCTAAATGGAGGGCAGACATCAAGAGTCACCTTGAGGCTTTTACACACTCGGGATGATAATTAGGAGAGGGAACAATTCGCTCCAAAGTGCTTTTTCTAAAAACCAAATGTCAGGAGAGACTGGAGAGTCATTGTCAGAATTTCCAGAAAGGTGGAGTACAAACATCTATCTGCCTTTATCTGTTCACATCTTTAGTTTAAAATTATGTTTGGTCGCTGTAGCCTATATATTATTAGGTCCTGTGATATCCCCTGGCCGGAAGCTAGTTTTCTCTTTAACAAAGATCTTCAAGGGGTCTGTTAATTAGAAGCACTGGGAGCGACTCAATTTTGTATTCGTCAAATATTTCTTTTGGAAAAAAATGTTAACTGGCCAATTAATGAGGAAATGACCAGGCATTCTGTTTCATCCAGGCCCAGCTTAACTATCAGCGGGTTAATGGTCAAGCCTTCTAATTTACATTTTTACTCTCTTATAGGATTAAAAACAAACTTTAAAAGTCATTTATGGATTTGGAGAAAACCCCCATCGGGCCAGTCTGAGAAAATATAAATACATTTCTTTTTTCACTAGGCAAGAACCTATGTCAGTACTTCTCAGGATATGTCCCCTGGAGTACAACTCTTTTGAATAGTTCCATTGAAAGCGTGTGCTGTGGTCAAATGAGTTGGGAGGAATTTTGTGTCCTCGATCTCTTCTCTACACACGTGAAGATTCACAATGCATACTGACATATTAGAAATTCCCATAAGTTCTACACTGAGGAATCCTGCTGAACCTCATTAAGGTGTCAATCCCTTTAGGGTATTTAACGTAGAACCCTTGTCTTCTGCAGCCCCTCTTAGTATCGCACTATCATTGCATTTAATGCATTATATTGAAATTGTCTATTTACCTGCCTATCTACATTAATCAGACTGTAAGGGTCTAGAGAACAGGAAGAACATTTAGTCTTTGGTTTCTAATGTGAACACAATTCTGTAACCAGGTGGGTACTCAACAAATAATTGGAAAGGAGAACCCAACTGTCAATGAATATGGGTTGATGGCAAGGAAAAGTGCAAAGGTCCAAGGAAGAAGCAAGATGAACTCTTTCTGCCTTTGCGTCATATAAACTGTGTGTAGCCCAGTACCTGAGCAATTCGCCCTGCAAAGAATATGAATGTGAACTCTTATAGGCAGGACTATCCCTCTGGAGTGGATAGAAGGACACACATAGACACGTAGCAGCAGAGTCTGGTTTGGGCCTTTTCTTTTTTTAAGATTTTATTTATTTTATTTGACAGAGAGATAGATCACAAGTAGGCAGAGAGGCAGGCAGAGAGAGAGGAGGAAGCAGGCTCCCCGCTGAGCAGAGAGCCCCATGCGGGCCTCAATCCCAGGACCCTGAGATCATGACCTGAGCCGAAGGCAGAGGCTTTAACCCACTGAGCCACCCAGGCGCCCCGGTTTGGGGCTTTTTATGATGATATTTATTAAATCCAAAAGCCGTGACTCTTCCCTTGGAGACAACTTCCCCTCCTTACATGGAGTCATTTCGCTTTTCCCAATGACTGATAGGTGGTTTCACGAGGCCTGCTGATTTTCCGGATGCTTTCCGTGTCCAGTGCATCTTCTCCAGCCTCCATTCTGTGTTTGTGGTCAATGAGGCTCTCACTTCCAGCCTCCTGGCTTCTCCCACCTCAGTCCCTTCAATTTCTGGGAGTGTGCAGCAGCTACTTTCATCTTCTTCCCTGCCCACCCCCGCCTCAACCGGGGTTCTCGGCATAGCTCGAGAAAATAACACTGATCTCTGACATCCTCTCCATGCTTCCAGAAAAGGCTTTTTTATTCCCCTCATCTCTCCATGACTTCCTTTCTCATTCCCAAACCCAGACGTTCAGGTTCTTCTTCACTTGCCTCTTTCCAACTTGATTCTCCCTGCCTCTATCCTAGGATGTGACCTCACAGGTTCATGTCCCAAAAGAATGAAGGCTTTCAACACAAACTCCTTCAACTCTGTTTCTCTCTGAATCACACACCTGATGCGTGTGACAGAGGAGGTGTTACCCTAGCTCATGGTCAAAACCAACCTGCCCATATATCAGTGTGATTTCACCATCCTGCCACCTCTGGGACCTTATTTCCTAAATCATTATTCTCTCATAAATCTTTGATACCCACGAGTCCTTTATACACTGCCAGTGTATGCTGGCCACACAGATGAACAACCAACCTTCCTTTTACCTTTTTACCCATTTAAATTGCCACCCAATCCCATGTTTTGTCTTCAAACTTCTTGGAAAAACACATTTTCAATTACTCTATGCTCCGGTGCAGGTTCTCATCCCTGAAATCCTCACCCTATCACCGCTGCCTTCCTCCCACGAAGTAGTTATCAACAACAGCTATTTCCCAGGGATGGCACTGTAGGAATCATGCCTGAGAAGACCTTACCCTACCTTTCTCTCCAAGTCCATCTCAAGTGTCCCCTCCTCTTTGAATCTTTAGTAAGTCATAACTTGCCTCTTACTTGTTAGAGTGAAACTTGTAGAACAGGAAGACTTGTCTTCAAGTCTTGACTCCAGCATTAACAGTAATAACGACGTGTCTCAGGGTGACCACCCCCATATCTCTTCTACCACGTATTATGCTTTTAGGCATCTCAATGTCAGCAATTATCTTCCTACTGTGTAGCTCAGCCATCGTGGAAAGTTCTCTGTAGCTCCTTATTTTCTCTTGTGATAATCTTCTCCTTTTATTAAAAAAAAATCAATGAAATTTAAGTCTATGATTTGGATGCGTGCTTTTAAAATCTCCCTTTTAACTTTGCCCTTTAATGATGAAAATGTGACTAATTGTAAAATATCTAGGCTTCTACAAGTTTAAAGGCAATACTTAAAGTTCGTTCAAATAGAAGAGCAAGTCTAGTGGAGAGATTTATAAATAGGTGGCCATTGGATAACAAGACACCCTGCTATAAAGGGATCATGGAACCAGAAAACCAATGTGTAGACAAGGTATATGGGAGGAAACAGATTTCCTATCACATTTCATGATGTCCAGGAACACTGAGAAATGGCTGCCCCAGGATATAAATGTCACAACATAATTAAAGCAGGGCCACTGAGTGCAAAGTAGAAATAAGGAGGGTCATTAACTACTGACAAGATAATCAACACATTATAGAACAGATTAGGGAAGTTCTGTGCACAGAGTAAGGAAAATTACACTGTCAAGTGGGATAAGTGTTAAGGTGGAATCAAAGAGAGGGGCTAAGTATGGAAAAGGGGCCTCTCGAGTTTTTCAGGCTAAACTCAGAGTCAGCTGTCAGTGCAGGAATCCTCAATTACTTTAGATATGAGCAACACAGTTGAGATAGTCGGGCTTTCCGTTTCTCTCCTTTGAGATATTTGTTGAAAGCTTCTGCACTTCGTGTGCGCTTACGGGTAATGACTGGAGAGACTGGTCTGCACAACTGCTGGTTGCTAGCACAGCTTACACGAGTGTAGCATTTGTGTCAGTGTGTTCTTCTAGAAGTTTCCTAAGGAATTAATCTTCTGGAGTATTGCTGGATTACCACATTAGTCCTCCTGGCACTGTAGAGAGATCTGGAAAGACGTCACAGGTGTTCTTTCCCCATGGTTTTATTAATAAGCTTAATGAAACAAGCATTTATTCCAAGGATTGTTTATGAACCTGAAAACACTGTCTCCCTCCACACTTTCAAATTCCTAATCTTGGGATATTTCCAACTCTTGAAATGGCTACATTTTTAGGGAAACTTTCCCCAAGTTCTTATGAAGCAACATTATTATTTTGATGTTCGCATTGAGATTCTCTGCCAATCCTCTGGTTTTCTGAGCTTTTAGACCAGCTAAGTATTTGCTGGCCTCTGGAGCTGTGAGCTCAAATCAGTTGTTTGGAAATTGACAATTCATACATTAATAAAAACTCTCTACTCTCACCCAGAGAATACCTTCTTTCCTTTTGCATAGATACCCACAGTTTTTTTCTCCCTCTCTTTTGTGACTGTCTCTGGCAATTTTCTGCTCTTTCTTTTCAGTACCCAGCTCTAGAAGAAGTCTCTCCAGACAGTCCCCGATCTACATTCCATGGCATCCCACACCACACTTCTCATAGGCCATGACTCCTATCTTCTGTTTAATGTTAGGTGACCTGTGTAGCTATATAATGCTCAGGGACACACTACCATTTATGGCTCACCTATTTCATCTTAGTCTTTAAACCAGGATATTTAATTCTCCCTTAGTTTCATTCCCCACATAAGGATAACCTAAAAAATGTATCTGAAAGGCAAGCTTCAGGCCAGGGGGGAAAAAAGTTCACAACATATATGACAAACTCTTAGGATATTTGATATATGAATTTACTCTAATAACTCAATAAGCAGAAGGTGAGCTAAGCAATAGGAAAGTGAGCAATAGATATGTACAGGCAAATCAGAAAAAAAGAATTACTTGTGGTATTTCTGTAAATACTCAGTTGGTAGAACATGTAACTCTTGATCTCAGGGTCATGAATTTGAGCCCTGTGTTGGGTGCAGAGATTACGTAAAAATAAAATGTTGAAAGTAAGAGAAATAAATAAATAAAGGAAAGAAAGAAAGAAGGAAGGAAAGAAAGAAAGAAAGAAAGAAAGAAAGAAAGACTGCTGAAAATAAATGCACAAACATATCCAATCTCATTTGTAATCAAAGAAATTTTAAAAATTATGAAATAGCACATTTGTCCATCAAATAGGTTAAAATATTTTAAAACTATAATACTTTGGAGTATGCTGTTTCTGTTAATAATTATATTCATACTGTGTGCTATTTGTATTGTTCAGCTTATCATTTAAAATCTTTCAGATTAGGTCAGAAATATGCATGAGTCATATCTATGAATACTTAAAATAGAGGGGCACCTGGGTGGTTCAGTCGGCTGGGTCTGCCTTCAGCTCAGACCATGATGCTGGGGTCCTGGAATTGAGCCCCTCATCAGGCTCCCTGGCTTCTCCCTGTCCTTCTGTCCTCCCCGCAACCCCCGACTCATTCTCTCTCTCTCTCTCTCCTCTCTCTCTCTCTCTCTCTCTCTCTCGTGTTCTTTCTCTCAATAAGTAAATAAAATCTTTAAAAGAATTTATATGTATATGTATATGTATATGTATATGTATATGTATATGTATATGTATGTATGTATTTATCCCGGAGAGGTAAGGATGCAAGGAAATAAGGATTTTCATAAGCTCTAGTATGAAGATAAGTTGATATATATCTAGATGACAATTCAATACATATCTCAAAAAAAAAACCTCCAAACTTGAATACTTTTTTTTTTTTAGAGAGGGAGGGAGAGAGGGGAGGGGCAGGGAGAGGAGAGAGAATATCTTAAGCAGGCTCCACACCAAGCACAGAGCCCAACACAAGGCTTAATCTCTTGACTCTGAAATCATGACCTAAGCTGAAACCAAGAGTCTGACACTTAACTGACTGCACCACCCCGACGCCCCACAGGAATACCTTTTGAGGCAACCCTTCTACTTCCCAAATTTATCCTAAGGAACCAATAGTGGTTATGCAGAAATATTTAGATACTAGTATTCACCAGAGCAGGTTGTATAATACTGAGAAATTAGAAACTGCCCAATTATCCATCAGGAGGGTTCAGTCAAAATGCTGTGTCAAGCTACAAAGACATAGGGTTAATGCAAGCTGTAAGCCACAACCCTCCATCCAGTCTTTCATCCACACTTCGTCTTGGGAATCAATGAAAATCAGGCCAAAAACTGTCTCTCGGTCTCAGACCTGCATAGAGCGAAGTCAGTCTTCCTGCTTGGGGATGAGGGTACTGCTAAGGTATGGGGTGCCCTCTCCTGACCCCAGGAGAACTTTCAGAGCAGGGGTGAAGGTCACGACAAAGACATGGCTTCTTCTGGTGTGCGGCTCAGTGACTGCACTCTGCCTGTCTTCTAGTAGAACGGACATGTTTATGTCTCCGTCCAAGTGAGCTATGACAACAGCTCCATAGTGCGGTGTCTGTCCTTGAACAGGACAATCTAATGGGTCATTACCTTACATTGCATGGGTCAGTGAAGGGTTCGGCCAGGAGCCTCCCTAAGGAAGGTAGGCACCATCTGTTCAGCCCACCTGCCTGCTGATGAGGGTGTGTAAAAGGCAGGAAGGCATTCACAGCACTTCCCTCCAGTGATGAAGAGTGACTGATGGGAAAAATATACACAACAGTGTCCTCTTCATTAGGGTGTTAATTAGACTCTCAAACACTAAAAATCATTTTTATTTTTTTAAGATTTTATTTATTTATGTGTGAGAGAGACAGAGGGAGAGAGGGCACAAGCAGGAGGAGGGACAGAGGAAGAAGCAGGCTCCCCACTGAGGAGGGACCCAGATGTAGAACTCGATCCCAGGACCCCAGGATCATGACCCGAACCAAAGGCAGATGCTTAACCGGCTGAGCCACACAGGTGCCCCTAAAAATCATTTTTAGTGTCATCTTATCCTTGTCTAATGTTCATTTTTCTAGAGGCTTCTCATATTTTCCATTTGGATCATCTTCAATATTAATTGTGTAGATTAGGCAAAGTGTCCCACAGTGGGAAGAACTTAGGAGTCAGACAGACCTTGCTCCCAAAACAAAGAGAAGGGAGTGAGAACAGGTGCCGATGAAAATTAAGGTGGGAGGTATGGCTGTGTGGAGCTGAGAACATTCTTTCCTACAGACCTACATGGGCACAGGGTCATCAGCTAAGGCAAAGGAGAGTGTCACTGAGGTTGGGAGGTGGGCAGGAGAGGATACTGGCTGATTGCACATTCACCAGCTTTTAAATTTAGCCATGATTCACGTAAGATTTAGGTTCGGTGGCAGGTTACCAAAACCTCCTCATGAACGGACATAAGGCAGAATGCCAGGAAGCTGGTTGTAAAGGGAGATCAAAGACGTGTTTGGTCCACTGCTGTGAAGTTTCAAACATGTACCTTTCAGGATCATTTTTTTTAATTGAGGTACAATTAAGCAGATAGCATTATAGTAGTTCAGGTATACAACATAACGATTCAGGATCCCATTTCTCTTTGGAAAGATTTTATTTATTTATTTGACAGAGAGAAACACAGCTAGAGAGGGAACACAAGCAGGGGGACTGAGAGAGGGAGAAGCAGGCTTCCCGCTGAGCAGGGAGCTGGATGTGGGGCTCCATCCTGGGTCTCCGGGATCATGACCTGAGCCGAAGGCAGTCGTTTAACCAACTGAGCCACCCAGGTGCCCCTCAGGATCCCGTTTTAAATACCTACAACAGAAGGGAGAAGAGAGGCCAGTGGGTATAATGAAACGTGCTTGATCAAGGATTTCGAGTGTGATGTCTCTTCCCTGGCTGTGCGGCGGGCCTTAGTGTGACCTTCCGCTGATACTCCCGGGTCTCTGGGCCTTCCTGGACTCTATTGATTGATTTCGATGTCTCTTCTGGAGTCTCTCTTCTCTTTCCAGTGACCAAAAGATCCAAAAATAACACAGATTTCTGAAACCAGTGAGTTGAGAGATCTGAATATTTACCCCGGAAATAGCAATGAAAAGTTCTGCAGTTTATCTGCCGGCCTACCCGCCCTCCACCCTGGAAGGGAAGGTTCCTTAGGAGCAGAAGGGCTCATGGAGGGAAAAGCTGGAATCCGCTGAATCTTTGTCGCTTGTCAAAGCCAAAAGTTGAGTTAAATCAGATGGGTCTTTTGAAAAAGGAAAAACAAAACAGATGGATCTTTTAAGAAAAAGAAAAAAAAAGGGTTGGTCAGCTAAAGACTTATTTAAAAACACATGGTCCTCCTGCCTTTTGTGGGATCTAAAGACCAAATATAGTATCCGCAGGAGGCATGCTGCTACAATTTAGCAACTATTTCCCAAAACATGGCTGGGATCCTAAAAATGCTAGTCCCGCACTCCTTTCTCTAGATGAAGCTCCTCTCAGCCTGTCTTTAGGGATTTGGAAGATTCCACCCCTTTAGCCAAGTGTCTTAATATTGGATTTTCTGTTTTGTTTTGCTTTATGGTTCTTTTATTTTTAGAATTCTGTTACAGCTTATCGTAATGTAGCAGTTACATTGTCACTGTAACAGTTCAGTGAATCCCATTGCCTCATACAGAATATTCTGCAATTGTGTCCGTAGCCTCTTAATGAAGGGCTCTGGAACTTTGGTGACTGGATTATAGTAATTTTAGGGTATTATCCACCATACCCAAATTTATGTGCACACATGATTTCAAAGGAGTTTAACCTCATCAGAAGAAAAGTTAAATTTAACTCAGACGCTCTGGGAAATTGTCGAGGTCCACTGCTCGTAACAGGAGCCTCTAGCTAGGTTTGTTTTGTGAACATGGGTCATTTTTATGGTATTGTTGGCATAGGACTGAAATGTTTCTATGTGAAGACAGAAGTCAGTTCCTGGAAACTATCATTTACATACTGATTATAGGCCCAACAGGGGCTGTTCAATGAGTAAAGTAGGTGGTGGGTTAAGCCAGCAATCTGGCCAGCTATGTCTCTTGGGCAGGCCATGAAGACTACTTCACAAGACAGTGAAAAACCAGTTAATTCAGCCAGTGTTGAGCTGTTTAATAGAAATAATCCGTATTAACTGCACAACAAAGCCTTGTGGTGATATATTGCGCAACTCTCAGAAAAGCTTTGTTTCCTCCCTCCCTGAGCGAAGCTGGGAAGCCCTTAAATCATGACACCTCATAAAGTTAAAATCGGTAACCCCAATTTCCTTTCAAAATTTAACTTTGGGAAAAGAAGTTTCCAACATACTTGTTTATCTACTTTTTCTTTCCTGGGTGCTTCCACCCAGGAGACATTGATGGACTTTTACAGGCTGGGTGAGTTAGCCCTCTGATGAACACAGCCTAGTGGCTGGATTCCCACAGTCCCTCTGCCCACCCTACTGCCCTGCCTCCTCCCCCAAATAATGGTAGAAGCCAATTAAAATTATATACTATGAAGAAAGTTTGCCCAGTTTTTGCGATCTGCTGCCCATTATTATGGTTTTTTTTAAAGATTATTTATTTATTTATTTATTTATTTATTTGACAGAGAGAGAGAGAGAGAGAGAGAGAGAGAGAAGAAGAAGAAGAGAAGGAACACAAGCAGGGGATGGGGAATGGGGGAAGCAAGCTTCCTGCCGAACTGGGAGCCAGATGGGTTTGATCCTAGGGTCCTAAGATCATGACCTGAGCCAAAGGCAGACGCTTAATGACTGAGCCACCCAGTTGCCCCTGTTATTATGTTATTTTGAGGGGGTTGATCATTCTTTTCAGAAAGGAAGAAAAATGTAAACAAAGAAAAAAATTCTATGGCTCTTTGACAATTTGCAGGAAAGCAGGAAATTGGAACAGTAGAGCCTTGATAATCTCAGGGATGATTGCTTAGCTTGAATGTTTGTCCATCTTTCTTGTATTTTGGCTCCTTTGCCTTCTGTTTCCAGGGCTTGAGGATATTTTCTTGCTTGTTAGAACCACCACCTGGTGACATACAGAGGCGGGGAAAACTAACTCCATCTAGTCCACTTTTAAACCAGCAACAAATGTCCTGTTCCGTCTGGGGAGAACAGAGGGGGTTTGTCACCCACACAGCAGGGTCCTACCACCCCCAGTGCTTCTCAGCCAGAGGTCATTTTGCCCCCCGCCCCCACCAAAGGACATTTGGCAATGTCTCAGTATATCTTTGCTTGTCTTCACTTGTGATACTGGTATCTAGTGGGTAGACACCAGGGTTGCTGCCCTACATCCTGCAGTGCCTCAGAGAGGGAGAAGAGGAGGACCAAAGTGAAATAGTACATGCCTTAGACAGGTGCTCCTAATTTTATGCCAATCTCCTAGAACTTAGGGGCAAATGAGATTTGTATAAATCACACTGCTTCGGTGTATTTAAAGTCTCAGTCCTTAGGTGCTGGTGATGCTTTACGGTTGCAGTTTTGTTAGGGAGTATTCATTGTTGAGGAGCACTATCTGACTAACTTTGGAAATACAAATAGGCACTAACTGGAGAGCTATATAAGCAGATTTGCAAACTAATAATTTTAAATATAGTCAAGTAAGGATCAACAATATGACCTAACGATTTGTCATACTTAAAAGAAACATTGTGCCTTCTCATTTATCTACAGCAAGGTATTCCAATCTCAGCACTGTTGATACTTTGGTATTTTAATAGTCTTATTGGGGCCCCTGGGTGGTTCAGTCATTAAGCGTCTGCCTTCGGCTCAGGTCATGATCCTGGAGTCCCCAGATCGAGCCCCACATAGGGCTCCCTGCTCGGCGGGAAGCCTGCTTCTCCCTCTGTCACTCCCCCTGCTTGTGTTCCCTTTCTAGCTGTGTTTCTCTCTGTCAAACAAATAAATAAAATCTTTTTAAAAAAATAGCCTTATTGATAACTGTTTGTTGTGGAGGACTCTCGGATGCCTTGAAGGATGTTAAGTATATATTCAGGTTGCCTAGGAATTTTTTCCCACTCCCTAGAGTATTGCACCGGCTTTGAAATACTGCCTAAAATGAAATAAACACTCTTTTTAAAAAGATTTACAAATAAGCAAGAGGTTAATCCCTCCAGAATTTTGACCAAGACCAGATCCCTTCTTGTCATACCCTTAACCTAACAGAGTTCTGAAGAGCAGGCCGTGATGTTTGGCTTTCCCTTTTCCCTGTCTCAACCAGTCTTGGTCATTAGTTGGCCCAGCCCCAACTACCCTAAAATAACCTTTCCACTTCAAGCAGCCCTCCAAATGTAAGATGGTGGCCCAAGAATAGGAACTGACATTATCGGCATTATTAATAGCACAGTGGAAATCCTTGTGTGTTCCACCAAACAAGCTGATCTTGTCATGTTTCTTTTGTGTGCTGGAACGCTGATAGGCAAGTGCCAAACAGATTTGAGGTTTGAGGCCATAGTTTGAATCTTAGTTCATAGCTGAAGGACTGGATCTTTTTTAAAATAGAACAACATGTAGTCGGGCGAGTATTCCAAGTGTGGAAAGAGTTCTAAGCCAGGAACAACCTAGTGGGCTCCCCTTGTCCAGAACAGCTTTAGCATTTCACCGAACCCACTGTGGCCGTTCACAAATTGTTCAGAATCCTCCGAAGAAGCCAGGACGTTCTATCCATTGGAATTTCTGCACTGATGAAATGTTACGTATTTGCTGGGTCCAGTTTCCTGGACTTCTATATGTGACCACCACTACTGTATGTGACTCTTGAGCACCTGAAATATGGCCAGTGTGCCTGAAGAAATGAATTTTTGATTTTTACTTAATTTTAATTTAAATAGCCAGATGTCCTCATGGCTGCTGTAATAAGTAATACCAATCTAGGAAACACACCAGCTTATTCCACATCTTAATTATAGAGGTCCTGATTCCTTTTTCTTTTTTTTTTTTCCTCCATTATACACATAACAAAATTAAAGAAAATTGGAAAATAGGGTGAAATTCTATTTAATACTCATAATTTCGTGAACCTAACAAAATTGTTTTAAATTTGATAAATTTTCAAGGTTTTTCTTTCTATGTACTTTTAGATGAGTTCAGCATAATTTATCTTATTTTGTTTAATTTTAATTTTATCTATTATGACCAGTTTTTTTTCACTTAACATTATGAGAGAAATAGACTTTTGTACTACTGAATAATATTTACAAGCTCTCAGGGTTGTATAGGTTGCCTATTTCTTAGCTTGCGGTACCATAGTTTATTCATTTTCTGTATTTTTGTGAAATTTAGGATTCTTTCAGTTGTAGCTTGCTGGCTTATTTTCTTGCTTGTTTGGTTTTATTGTCATCATAAAACAATGCTAAACTAAATATATGAGCACATTGCTGTTTCTCCTTTTTAGAATCTGTCTACATGCCAAATGCTTGAGTCTTACTTAGGTAATGGTTTATATGGCAAATCATTTCAGCACCCCAGATTCAGTTTAGAAAAACTACTTTTTCACTAATCAGGTAAAAAATAGATGTGAAAATTGCCAAAAGGAAAGAAATCCAGGACTTTTTCTCTCTGCAGCACCATTTATTCAATAAATTAGGAGACAGATTACTATTCTTTCCCCCATAACAATAAACATTGCTAATAAACTATAACATAATTTATTAGGGCTGATGACATAGACATTTGGGTTTACAAATGGGGAATAAGGTCCAAGGCAAAAATCCTGCAAGTAGACAACCCTGCTGATAATCTCTAGAATTTATAAAGATGAGAAAATTAACAAAGATAAAAACAAAACCAAAAACACCTGCTTTTATCTTGTCCCTTGTAAATATATATATATATAGTTATATATGGTTATATCTCTAAACTATCCTTTTTATAATTCAAAGCAATCTGAATACAGTCCAAGTACACTTTAACACATCTTATTCTTAGTAATTATTCTGAAGATATTAGCTTAATACATTTTATAGTTTATATAGTGATAAGTTCCATCATTTTAAAATTTTGAAATAAATTTTGTATGCTAATGGTTCTGAGCCTCAGAGAGCAAGGAGATTGTGCTGATAATACAGAAAAGTTGAAGACACAACATAATATTAGAATCCAAAAAAATCAAATGTTCTCATTATTCCTCATTTGAGACTTAGTTTCTATTATGTCTCTCTTTGTCTTTGTTTGAATTAAGATTTGTATTTGAGGGATTGCACTTGGGCTAAGTGACTTCATGTGCATTATTCATTAGGCTACACGTGTGAAGCAGCTTTATAAACCACAAAGTAGGGGCACCTGGGTGGCTGGGTCCGTTACACATCTGCCTTGGGCTCAAGTCATGATGCCAGGGTCATGGCATGGAGTCAGGCCTCAGGCTTCCTGCTCGGCAGGGAGTCTGCTTCTCCCTCTGCAGCTCCTCTTTCTTGTGCTCTCTCTCTCTCTCTCATAAATAAATAAATATTTTCTAAAAATAAAAAATAAACAAAACACAAAGTACAGTGAAAAATCTAATATAAATGTTTGGAAAAGTACTCTTTACTCATCCTGTATATGAAAGGAGACTTTAAAATTGGTCTGATGCAAAGGAATGCAAAACTTCTCTCCATCTCCCCCCCCCTTTCTCTGGCCCAGTGAATTTAATAATTGATGGTATGGATCTGTTTTTTTTTCACACAGAAGAGTAAAAATGGCCTGATAGAATAACTGCATTTAGGGCTTTTATTAGGGATACTATCTAGGGACATATATCTTCTCTTTGGAAATGGAACATAAGTCTCCAGATGGCAAATGACTGGACTTTATTAACAATGTGAATGAAGTACATTGCCAGAAATTCATTTCCAGAAAACCAATATTGTTTGTACTGGAAATGTTTGTAAAAATGCCTGGCATACCGTCAACTCTCTTTGCACTTTGTGGATTATCTGGGGAAAACATTTAAAACCTAAGAGGTTTTCCTCTGACATCGGGTTAACCTCTTGCTTTCCTCCTTCAACTCTCCAAAGAATGTGAGCTAATTTCAGCTTTAATATACACAACCTATTATTATGAGCTTACGTCTGCTTTAAAAAAGAATGGGAATGATTTCAGGGTCCCATATAAAGGTTTAGCTGTTACTTTGCCATTTGATCCGTAGTTCGTGTGGATGAGGGAGAGGGCTTGGGGTTTGCTTACACATGCTTTGGGCTGAGTAAATCCCAGGTTGTAAGAATTTCTAATGTGCAGGTAACGAAATTCATGGTTTTATTTTTCTGATTTGCAGGTGGTTTTCATGAGCCTATGCAAAAGTTTTTGGGACTGTGGCCTGGTAGCTTTGGACGACATTACAATAGAATTGGGAAGCTGCTCGTCTCCAGGTAAGACGGGCAGGGTTCCAAGCTCTTTGTCTCCCGGGCCTATGCCAGCACACTCTGCTTCTGTAAGAATACACCAAATACATTTAATCTGGGCTAGCCTCTTATTTTTTGTTTTTCTTGCCAGAAGTGCCCCCTCTCCTGAATTGTGCAGTAAGCTTTAGAATTTAGAAATGATTTGTATACACTGTGTGACATTGTACATAGGACTTGTATCCTCATCTACAGGAGAGATAGTAATAGCAATACCTACCTGAATAGTGGGAAAAATACCTATAAATTCCCAGCATAGGACCTGGTATAAAACAGTCTGTTAAAGCAAACACCGTCTATCAGAGTCACTAACATTGTCTTACACAAATGCAGATTTTCAAGTAATAGTGATGAAGTCATTATTATACAGATAGTACACTAAACATGTCATTTTTCTTTTTTCCTCTTTCTTTTTTAGAGAGGTGGGGAGGGACCAAGAGAATCTTAAGCAAGCTCCATGCCCAGTGAGGAGCCCGTAAACATGTAATATTTAAATGATAATAAAATAAATATTTTCCAAGTGAATTAAATGACAGTGGAGCAGTAGACCAAGCATTGATGATAGTGATGAAATAAATATGGTGGCTATGCGCTGGACATTCTGTCTAATGAGGAAATGGTGCACATGTCAACCTGGACTATTACTAATTACCACTGTCTCTACTAATTACCCCTGCACCCTAACCATAGAGTATCTCTTTAACAAACAGGCAAACTGTGGAATTGGTGTGGCATTTAGAGGATAATCGCCTTGTTTATTTAATGAAAAGATAATTTGTTTTAGACCCTTCATCTGCGAGGCACTGCAAGGACAACATAAAGAAAAAACAAGATAAGAATCTCTATACTTGAGGGGCGCCTGGGTGGCTCAGTCGGTTAAGCATCTGCCTTCAGCTCAGGTCATGATCTCAGGGTCCTGGGAATGAGCCCCGCAGCAGGCTCCCTACTCAGTGGAGAGCCTGCTTCTCCCTCTCCCTCTGCCTGCTGCTCTGCCTACTTGTGCTCTCTCTTTCTCTCGGTCAAATAAATAAATAAATAATCTTTTTTTAAAAAAAGAAGAATCCTCTCTGGACTTGAGGCATAAAAAAGGGAATGAGGCTTTGTTAGCTTTTACTGTGTGTAAAATAAAATTAAGTAAAATCATTATTATGAAAGAGATGTAAAAACTAGTTTATGTATTAGAGAAATTTGCTAAGAATCTGGATGTGGGAGGGTACAGCCAAGTTCAGGCAAAGAAGTCTCCGGTAAGTGGGACGTGGCACCTTTCTAATATTCAGAATCATCATCGAAGTTATTGAAGACAGCATCCAAAGACATATATGTTTGTTTTTGGAAATGGAAAATAAGGCTCCACGTGGCAAAACACCAAGCCCTAATATTTATTTATCTAATATTTATCGAGAACTTCATGTTGTAAATACTTTACCAACATCGTCACATTGAGCACAGTCCCAGGAGGTAGACAGAACAGGGAAGCGCAGAAAAAGCCCGTCACGACCTGTGCTCCACACACGTCCAGCTGTGTCTCCGGAAGCACGTTTAGCTTTCGCACCTTCTCCACCTCCCCCAAAGCAACTAGAGAGCTGTTCTAAGGATTCCCTTCACTCACCCTGGATTTTTGAAGAAACCTCCGACATTAGGCAATTTTCTTATTTTCCATATTTCCATGAAGGCAATTTGCCTCCAATTTTCAGAGCTTCATAAGCTCATTCAGACCAATTTGCCAGTCAGAGGAAGTTTCTTTCTCAAAGTTGTCACAACACTTTTGAATCTAGATGCCGGATTGTTCTCTGCCTCTGGGCAGGACCCCTCAGTTGAGTCCAGGCTCTGGCTGGAAGCGAGAGGGTGGCATAGGTGGGAGGGGCCAGCGGGGGGGGCAGGTCGGGGGGTGTGGCGGCCTCTCTAGAAGCCCAGGTGGCTGGCCAGGTGAGAGGTGCTTCCAGGGAGACACAGGATGCATGCTTGTTGAAGGGCTCTCAGTAATGAGCACACTTGCTGTTTCCCTGCAGAGAGGCTTCCCCCTCCACCCGGAGAGTGTACATTTGAGCAAGGTGAATGTGCATTTACTCAGGAGAGAAGAAACCGGAGCAGCTGGCACAGGAGGAGGGGAGAGACGCCCACCTCCTACACGGGACCGAAGGGAGATCACACCACTGGGGTAGGTGAGTTTGCCAGGGAAGCCTGACACAGCATTCTAGGGGTCACTTCCTGCATTTTGAGAGGTACAAATATATGTCCTGTGTCTAGGAGGAAGGACACATGTGATTCTACACACCTGGGAGAGATTATTAAATATGTGCCCTACAGATTGTTCTGTTGATACACTGCTTACCATGTCTTGCACAAAGAGGATTTAAATGGGCTTACAAAGACAGGCACACAAATAATTTAATTAGAAGTAGGCTTAAAAGTAAAAGAGAGAGGGACAGTGTGAAGGGAAAAAATGTGATCTCAGCTGGAGCCAGACTGAGGCTGGTGGACAACGGAGAAAACATTAACAGACAAGCTTGACTCGACAGTTTCTAGCAGCTGAAACAAAGATGAGAAACCTGCTTCACCGTGACCTTAGGATAAAGAGGTGAAGCACACCACCAAAGGGTGTAGGAAATAAGGGGGTGCTTTTTCTGTAGAAAATATATAAAGTACAATATAATAAACGTTGATTCATTATCACGACATGCAGCCGCTGTAAACAATGTCAGGGATAAAATACTCCGCGCAGAATAGACCTTTCTCACTGATGCTCTTCATTTCACATCTGGTCCACGGAAGCAGAACTTCCCTGAGAGTCAGCCTGAAGAGACATCGCCTCGAGGCTTCTAACAGAGAAGCCATTATGATAGTAAATACAAAGGTGAGGGGCACCTGCTGGCTCAGTCCGTTGAGCATCGGGTTCTTGATTTCAGTTCAGGTCATGATCTCGCGTCATGGGATGGGGAACCCCAGGTTGAACCCACACTCAGCAGGGGGTCTGCTTCTCTCTGTCTCTCCCTCTGTGCCTTCCCCAGCTCAAGTGCCGTCTCTCTCTAAAATAATATATAAATCTTTAAAATACACACATACACACATATATACAAAGGTGAGTTAGCCACTGCTATTTCCTACGGCCTACCTCAACATAAGCCTACAGAATAACTCCAGAGAGCAGTATAACCCATTTGGGACTTGCTAAACTTGGTGTGGGGTACAGTCAGGAACAACTTTATTTTTTCTCTGGATGCTTTCTTCAAGTGTATCCTAAAGCATCTTCCCTTCCCCATATGGGCCTTGGCAGACCCCGTAGCTTCCCAGTCCTGTTGAGGTATTAGAGCAGTTACCTATTTACATGGGTTACAAAATCCAGCCCAAATCTAAATCTTCAGTTTCTCACTCAGTTGAATCACCTCTCTCTCCCTCAGTTTGGGCCTAGCTCATAGTTTGGGGATGATAAAAGGGAAGAAAGCTCTTTCATTTTCTTTTTTTCACCTCCTCCTCTGCCCCTAATTTTGTGATCTTTAATCAGGGTAAGTGGAAAAGAGATTGAAAGGAAAGAACCTTCAGATAGTTGGTGCTCTTTCAGATTCTCTCTTGGCTGTTGAATATCCTGTGTTATAACAGATATGTGAGGGGCGCCTGGGTGGCTCAGTCATTAAGTGTCTGCCTTCAGCCTGGGTCACAATCCTGGAGTTTCAGGATCGAGCCCCCATCGGGCTCCCTCCTCATCGGGAAGTCTGCTTCTCCCTCTCTCACTCCCCCTGCTTGTGTTCCCTCTCTAGCTGTGTTTCTCTCTGTCGAGTTGTAAATAAATAAATAAATACATACATATATACATACATACATACAAACATATCTGAATAGTGGCTCTTTAGGGACATACCGCATCTTACAATTTCTGGCAGTGTGCTTTCTGGCTGCTCTCCTGTGACCTCTTCTTTCCTTAGCACTTGCTCTACAAAGTACAGCCCACATAGATTTTCTGCTGGTTTCACCTGGCAGTTTTGGCTTGAGTCCCTTCAGGAGGTCTTGGTTCCAGCCACCTTCCCAGGGAATGTCCTTTTGGCCTCAGTACTAATGCACTCTTGCCTGGCTAAGGATGTGCAGGTTGGTCCTACCTCTGACCTTGCTTTCCATCCTCTTGCCTTAGCTGGCTGATTCTGGGACAGTGCTGCTTCCACAACACCAGACGTTGAAGAGATTCAGCATTGGTCCAGTAGAACAGAATCCCACTCCCAGCACTGAGTAGAAGACTCTAAGGGGGCTGTGAGAGTATGTCAGGCTGTCTCTGGAAGACAAGGTGGTTAACAAGATAATCCAGAGACCTGTATGTTAATACTGTTGTGCATGGGAATAGTTTACTGCCCTTTGTCACAGACAAAATCCGCTTAGGGCTACCTTTAAGAACAACTGGATGCAGAGGATAAAACTGTGTGATCCGAAGCCAGTTTCTCTCCTTGTCCACCTTTCTGTTCTGGTTTTCTTGGGTGGCTCCAATCTTAGGCAGGCTCTCATCTCATGGTAGCAAGACTGCTGTAGCAGCTTCAGGTTTTTCAACACTCAGTCGAATGGAAAGAGATAACCCAGACAAAAACACAAAACTGAGTCAATGTCTTAAGGGCAAGGTACTGCCAACCTTGTTTTTGAATTCCCATTGGGCTTAATATTGTACCTTGTATGCTACAGATGCTCAAAAATACCTTTGGAATGAATAAATGAATCTATAAGCCCTCCCTGACACGTATAAATAATTAGCAAAACCCCTAGATGACGGGGTAGTGGGGAGGTATCTTTTTATTACAAGAGGAGTAGAGAAAGGTCAAGAACGAATCAGCTTGCATTAGAGTCCACTGCAGTCATGATGTTGTATTTATGTGCATTTTTCTTGGTGGGAGGAGGATTGATAGTTTTTCTTCCATTTCTTAGAGACACCAATAAGGCTAATGGTAGCAGATCTGAGGAGAGATACTTTCAAAGAGAATTGTGCTGTGGTGAATTGCCACAGGGGAATTTTTGGAATGTCTTGGACCTAGAAGAGAGAGTAAAGCAAAACTAGTAAGCAGTGGAGGGAAGGGGTCTTTGGAAAGGGCAAGGAGGTCACCAGGCTCCAGAACGTACAACAGACCAATGAACTTTGGAGTCATAACTCCCTCACTAGGTATGAAACCATGAGCAAGTTATGTAAACTCTCTCAGTTTCATTTGTGTCATCGCGAAAATGAGAATAATTATAGCTCCATGCCTATCTACGTGCTTTCTATGCTAGTTGAGTTTAAAAAGTGAGAGGTTTGGGACAAGATTGCTGCTAGGGTTCACATCTCAGTTCTACCCTTGAATTTCTCTGAATCTCATTTCCTTAACTGTATGGGATAATTAGTACCTACCTCATAGATTGTGGTGACCTTTATGTATGTATCATTCATGTATGAGACAATATCTAGAACATACTTAGGATATGACCTAGTATATAATAAATGTTCAGTTAATGCTCTATTATTCACTCATTCCCCCAACAAGTATGCATTGAGTGTCTACTATGTGCCAAGTCCAGTTGAGGTACTTGGGAAACACAGATGAACAAAACAAAGCAATTGTGCCCTTGTGAGACTTCTATTCTATGTGTGTGTGTGTGTGTGTGTGTGTGTGTGTGTGTGTGTGTGTTGTAAAAAGACTATTAAGAAGGCTTTGAAGTAAAAAAAATTAAACTCTTGATACAGTTTTTTGAAACTTTAAGTCAGCTCAGCAAATATATAATCAGCAATTTAGCTGTATAATATTAAAAGTCCATTATACTTTATTTAAAATAAAATATTTCTTAGTTAAAAAAACACAATTAAAAAAAAATTTTTAAACTGACAACAGAAACCACAACAGGAGGGGATTAATAATTAAAAACAAAAAGTTAGAAATTTCTGCTTGGGGACCCCCCCCTTTATGCCCCCTTCCCCCTCCAGCTTGTCCCCCACCAACATACAAAAGGGTAACCCATCAGCCCCTACAGGGAGTAAAAATGTCACCATTCTATTCTAGTAGGTAGGGACAGACAACAAAGTCTACATTTAACTCTAAATTATATAGTATGTTAAAAGGTAATAAATTGCTACAGAAAAAAATAGAGTAGGGCAGGGGAGCTTGGAAATTAGGAGGAGGATGTGAATGGAGTTAGCTTATCTAAACAGAAGAGTCACAACTGAGCTCCTTGAAGAAGGTAACCTGGAAAGAGCTGGGGTAGCTATCCTAGTGTGTATCTGGGAAGAAATGTTCCAAGTAGAGAAAGCAGCCAGTTGGAAGCCCCTTAAGTGGAAGCAGGCCCAATGTGTCCCACAAATAGCAATGAGATCAGAGAAACAATCACAGGCCAGGCCCTGGCCTTCTCATTCATGAGAAAGACTTTGGGTTTTACTTTACCTGAAATGGGAGGACGCTGGAGAAAGTTGAGCTTAGTAAGAAAGTGACCTGGCCCAGTTTTGAGGGGATCGCTGTGGCTGCTCTATTGAGAAAAGACTAGAAATGGAAATGGGGCAAGAGTGAAATTGCAGAGCCCAGTTAGGATCCAGCAAGGCGTCCAGGTGACCGATGATGATGATGAATTTACAGAGAGGGTGGATTTACCAATGACAGTGGTTTGGTCCAGGGGGTAAAAAGGGGTGAAATTCTGGAGATATTTTGAATGTGGGGCCAACAGAATCTCCTGATAGATTAAATACGGGTACAAGAGCAAGAGAGGAATCGAGGATGTGTTCCATGATTTTGACCTGAGCAACTGGAATATGAACTGTTGACAACTAAATAGAAAAGATGGAGTGGAGAGGTTTGCTGGGAAGGTCAGGAGCTCAGCTTTAAATATGTCAGATTTGAGGCTCTTAATGGATACTCAAGGGGAGGTGCCGAGGGGGCAGGAAAGATGGCTGAGCTGCAAGTTGTTGGCCTATGGAAGATACTTAAAACTACGTGACTGGGTGAGATGTCTGGGGGAGCCCTTGGAGACCCAAAAATGGACCCAAGGGATGAGCCTTGGAGCGCTCTGAAGTTCAGAAGTCGGAAGAGAAAGAACCAGCAAAGGAGACAGAGAAGAGTGGCCAGGAACTCTGATGACATTGTACGGGAGTCACTCCCACAGTGTTTGTGGGAAGTAGGGACCCAACAAAGATGTCCCTGCCCCTCCCTTTCTCGTCTCCATGACCTCTCCTCCTCTGGCTCTCTTTTCATTGGTGGCAGTGGCTGTTGCTGCCCCCTCAGTCACTCTCATGCCAGTCCAGTGGTACTTACCTAATACTTCTATGAGTGTATCACTTTTATGTTCCCCACTGGATGATAAATAACCTGAGGGGCGGGTATTTGGAATCAGCATGACCTTGCTAATGCTGCCTTACTAAAATACCACAAATACTGCTAGGCAGCTTCATTAAACCACAGAAATTTATTTTCTCATGTTTCCGGAGGCTGGAAGTCCAAGCTCAAGATTGAGGGGGTTGGTTTTGTGCTGAGGCTTCTGTGTTGGGCTTACAGATACCTTCCTTGCCGCTGTGTCCTGACGTGGTTGGCCTCTGGTCTGCGTTGTCTATGCCCTGAGCTCTTGTCATTGGATTAGGACCCACACAAACAACCCCATCTCAACTTCGTTACCTCTTTGAAAGTCCTATGTGCAGACACTGCCACAGCCACATTCTGAAGTCCCTGAGTTAGGGCTTCAGTGTGTGTGACTTTGGGGAGGGCACAATTCAACACATAACAGAATCCCTCCCCAGAGTTAGCGCAGCATGCTGAACACAAAGGGGCAGACACAAAATGACCTGTGTCCTGCCCTTGACGTCTTTCGACTAAGACAACCTGAGTTTGTTTCACGTGTGTACCATATTCTACCCCTTCCCCCCGTGCAAAATCTGTGACAACCTAGCAGAAGTACATTCAGTGGTCACTCAGTGACTCATAAGTTTGCTCCTTTATTTACCCTTTGCCCAGTTGATAGGGGCGTGCATTAGTTAGCTTGGTGTGGCTTTGTTTAAAGAAAGTGATGTGATAGTGTGCTTTGTCTCTGAAAACTTTGAAGGATGTTTCAGTTGGCTGGGTGTTCTGCAAAGATTATAATGCAAAAGCATCTTAGTGTATCTGAGTGAATACTCCTAGCAAATGCTTTAACATTAAATAAAATTCTCTGGTGCATAATCAAGCAAATTTTGATTTTTTTTTTCAGCACATGGCTTCTAGGATCTGCCTTCCTCTTCAGTCTTTATTTCACCTGTTTCAATGCAAAAATGTTTTAAAGATTTTATTTATTTGACACAGAGAGACACAGCGAGGGAGGGAACACAAGCAGGGGGAGTAGGAGAGGGAGAAGCAGGCTTCCCGTTGAGCAGGGAGCCCAATGTGGGGCTTGATCCCAGGAGCCTGGGATCATGACCTGAGTGAAGGCAGACGCTTAACTGACTGAACCACCCAGGTGCCCCTCAATGCAAATTGTTAAAAGGTTCTCAAAGCACCTCTCAATTTTCTAACTAAAGAAAATCTTTCACAGGTTAGATCTTTTTATGCCTACCTACAGTAATGCCAGTGAGGCAGCAAAGTTTGCTGTGGGTACCTACATATATAGAATTGGATTGAAAGTGTTTTTTGAGGGTTTTTTGTTTGTTTTTTTTAAAAGATTTTATATACTTGACAGAGAGAAACACAGCTAGAGGAGGGAACACAAGCAGGAAGAGTGAGAGAGAGAGAGAAGCAGGCTTCCCACCAGGCAGGGAGCCCAACACGGGGCTGGATCTGGGGACTCCATGTCATGACCTGAGCCAAAGGCAGACGCTTAACGACTCAGCCACCCAGGCACCCCTGGTTTTGTTCTTAAAACTACTGTAATAATTGCTTTACTAGGGAAACAATGTGATTGTTTATGGAACATTTACCATGTGTAGGCACTATGCTGGGAACTTTACATCTCATCTTAGTCAGTTTGAGCTGCTATAGCAAAAGTACTGCAGACTGGATGGTTTGAACAACAAGCCTATCTTTCTCTCACTTCTGGTGGCTGGGAAGTCCAAGGTCCAGGCGCCAACAGATTTCGAGTCTGGTGAGAGCCTGCTTCCTGGTTCATAGACGGCCATCTTGTCACTCTGTCCCCACATAGCCAAAGGGGCAGGGGCTCTCTCTGCGTTCTCTTTTAGAAGGATAATAATCCCCTTGAAGAGAGTTCACCCCTTGTGACCTAATCACCTTGTAAGGGCCCCCCTTCCTAAAATCATCACATTAGGGGATAGGATTTGCGGGGACACACAAACATTCAGTCCATAAACACATCCTTACCACAAAGTGAGTAGAAGTAAAGTAAGTAGATGGCCTGTTGTTCACATGGGAAAACTGAAGCTCAGAGAAGTTAAATGTTTTTCCAGGACCACACAGTCATAACAGAGTAGGAAAAGAATCTCAGGAACGCCAGTCGCTAATAGTGATATTCTGTCCACACTGCCTAACCCCGCCTACATGACACTAAGAGAGCACAAGCGACCTGGAACAGCTGTGACAGCTTATATGTGAAAGGCACAATTCTTCACCCAGCAGCAATGATCTCACCCCTACACCTTTCAACCCAAGAGAGGCATCTTCTCTTGGGAAGGATATATTCAAACTGATGGTATTTTTAGACCTCTATAAAAATGCATGTAGCAGAAAATAAATTCTTTTCTTAGCTATTTCTGATGTTAGTGAACCAGTGTTGTAAACTAAAGTCCATCATGGTAGCCTACACACCTGTTGTGTATCCTAAGGCCTGAAAAGGTGGCTTCTTCTTTCTCTGGAGTCCAATGGCTGGAGCCACTACATAGGTGGATATATCGGCTCTCAGGTCACGATATGACAGGCATCACCTCTTCAAAAATTAAAGCAGAAGCAAATAAAGGTCCCATTAAAACTTTTATTTGTTCAAGCCACCAGTGTCACAGGCTACACATCTGTAAGATGAAACATCTTAGAACTGGGAGCTGTCATAAATCCAGAAGATCTTGCTTTATTCCCCATTTTCTGAGCATCTATACACCTTGTGCACCAAATAATTGCTCCAGAATTATAATAAGTAAAGTAATAAGGATTAACTTCTAAAGATTTTTGGGGGGGCACCTGGGTGACTCAGTTGGTTAAGCAACTGCCTTTGCCTAGGTCATGATCCCGGAATCCCGGGATCGAATCCCGCATCAGGCTCCCTGCTTGGCAGGGGGCCTACTTCTCCCTCTCTCACTCCCTCTGCTTGTGTTCCCTCTCTGGCTGTGTTTCTCTCTGTCAAATAAATAAAATCTTTAAAAAAAAAAAAAAAAAGAATTATACTGGCCTGGGCCAGGGTCGCCTCTAATGAGAGAACACAACGCCTAATTTCTCAGGCTAGCTTTTATAGGGCAACTCCCCAAATCACAAGCTGACCAGGGTTAATTTGCATTTCTATTGCTCCAGGAACTGGGAAGTTGAGGGCATTTGGGCATTCCCATCTGGTCTCAAGTACTGGTAACTAGTCGCCCATTCTTAGTTTGGGAGGTTAAGGGGGTTAACTGATTGAGCGTCTCCCCCAACCTGGCTCGCCTTTGTTTTCCAGGGGCCGTTTGCCCATATCTCCTGGAGCTGTTTTTCTGAGTAAACAGCAAGGTGGCTTGGACTTCTAAATAAGTCCTTACACTAGAGATGATGGAACCAGAGAGAAGCAGCTAGCTCTCCTTGGGAGCATCTGGAAGGATGACTGAGAGTTCACCATGAAGAATGGCAGGGTGAGGTGGCATTTCAGAACAAGGGAGTGGGCCATGCAAAGTGTGGCACTGCTAAGTAGTGTGGTAGCTTTGGGGAACTGTAAATGATTCTACCTGGCTGATCTATAGGATACTGTCGGGCAGGATTCCCAAGAGAGTGAAGTCCAACATACAGGTTTGTATACAGGTTGTATTTTTGTTGGTGTGGTCCCAAGGAGCAGAAGTGTGGAGGGAAAATAGCAAAGCCAGGAAGGAGGGAGAACCACTATAAGGATGCATCATTAATTTGGCCACTGTTGTGTCCAACTGGTTGCTTGATCTTATGGGAATCTCTGAGAAGCCATGGAGGTTGCCAAGAATATTTTGGAACTTTGCAAAGCTCCCCTCCCGTAGATATCCCATGATCTAGTTTTTTTTCTTTAAAAATGTTTGGTCAGTCTTTTGTTAGCTTCAGCTCTTAATATCACCTCAGACAGTTGCAGTGTTAAATACTTTTTCAACTGATTGCTTTTGACAAATGCCCTGGAAATAAGGCTGTTCATACCAGTCAGGTCTACCTCAGTCAAATTAAGTAAAGAGAAGCCTTGTGAATGGAACTTTCTGGTGCTTTGCCAAATAAGTCAAATAATGGTATTTTCTGGGAACAGGGTTTTGGGTAGCTCCAAACCAGTTCTGCCCCTTGCAGAATTGCTGTAGACTACTGCTTTTTACAGATATCTTAGTTGTAAAGCTCCTGGTTTTCAAGTCTGTCTTAGGGTAGGAGAGATGAAGATGGGATTAGGGAACATTTAAAGCTCACCTTTCTTTGTGAGATTGTCATTTTTATTGAATAAACACTCTTAGAGTGTTGTATGCCTTTAGTTAATTTCCAGAGTTGGAATAAGAATCAGAGTTGGGTTTTTTTAGTTTAGTTTTTTTTGTTTGTTTTTTTTTGTTTTTTTGCCAGTGTTCCCAGTGCTTTGATAGAGAAACACATTTTCAGAGGACCTTACTCTGACATTCTCAAAGCTGCACATCCCTCCCCTGCCCAACTTCTTTTTCTCTAACAGATATAAATTCTTTGATGAAATTCATTTCATCATCTAGTTCTTAGCCACAATACTAAATGCTTACATTGTTAAATTATTACAAAGAGTTATTTTGCACTCCTTAAAAGTAAAATAGCTCCATCGCTGGGTCACCTGTGGTTCTGTTTCTATTGTCTCTTCCCCCCGCCCCCCATACACACACACACACACACACTTTGGCTCAGTTTCTGGAAATATCTGGCATTTTAATTGAATAATTAAATGTTGGGAATGAAAAATTATGGAGTCCTTGGTGAGGATGTTATTTTCTCCAGAGAGGATTCAACCTATTCTCAAATAGCCAACTTGAGTAGAAAAGGTCACCTCGGTCCAATCAGAACTGAGCTAATTTGAGAGGGCGTTGCTTTCCTGGATCAATGTCTTATTCTCCACTACGCCTAGGGAGTGTGCTCTGAGAGCATACCCTGAGGTTCTCTTGGAACCCTCCTCTTTAGTATGTCCTAGACTTTAATCTTTATCTCTTCAGCTGGTGAGATTGCTGAAAACTCTGTTTTACGTTTGGCTTCCTGGCCCTTGCCCCTTGCAGCTTAGGCATTGGGCACATGACTCAAGGGAAGATTGCCAGGTGATGAGCTCACTTTTCTGTGCATCTCTTTTCTCACAAAGCTTGGCTCTGAAGCCCTGGCTGCCTTGGCAACCCACAACTCCAGTTATTATCTTCCCAACCCGGTGAGTGCTGTTGGGTTCCCTGCCTCTGGTTAGCTGCTCGCTGCTTAGCCTCTAAACTGAAGAGGCAGATGGCTCATAGGGAAATGGAGAGTGTTGAATTCACTTTAGTGACCTTCTCCTTTTCCTAGGATCTTGACCCCCTCGAGTCCTTGCTGCTTGGGAAGCTCTCTGCTAGCTCCCAAACAGGTTTTTAATAAAATATATAGAAGTTATCCATAGTTTCTCCAATTCTTCTCAGCAGGAGTGTAGGTCTGCTACAAATTACTCAACATAGCCTAAAGAGGCTATCTCTGGTATTTCATTTTTTGGCACCATTCACAGTCATGATTGTTATACTCAAAATTTGAAGGGATTTGCATTTCTGTACCAACCAAACATGGTGACTTGAATGAGATCTTTGTGTCTCTGGCCTCTTTAAACTATATTCCTTACTTGTAACTTCTTCCTCTTCTACCCAAGGTCTTGCTATATCTGAGATTATGTTGTTGTAAGGTGTTCTGTTCTTTGGGAAAGGGTAGTAGGAGAAGAGTACTAAAATTTAATTTATATTGCCTTTGGCTATAAACTGCCTGAGAGACTATAATTCTCTACTCTTCTGTCTTTATAAATCTCAATCCTGAGTAATAAATACTAGAGACAATTGACAGTAATAAAGTACTCCAAATGTCTTTAATTATCATGAAACCACCTGACGATCACCTCATATTTTTTAAAAGGTGATTTTTATAGTAAATGTAACATTGCTTAGAAGAACTTACCAGAATTTCTCTCCAGCAGAGAAAGAATAACAAATAAGAATAAGAAAACTTTAGTTGACTCAACAAATCACTAACTGTTCATAGATTTATAGGATACTAGAGGTAGATAAGATTGTACAGATCAGCTAAGACAACTTGGTCATTTTAAATATTACAACACTAAAACTCACTCATGGGAGTTTTAATTATTATCTGCTTGGATCCTAGGATAGCAATAGCAAACGTGTCTATGATTTAGATGTATAACTTTGACAATAATTGAGTAACATCCCAAGAAATCTCCCACAACTTGCTTTGTTGATTTATTGCTATTTTTGCATTTAGTCCTAACAATATTTTCTTTATATCTTGTTAGATTACAGGCAATAAAATAATGGCAGTATGAAAAATGGCAGAACTCCTAACTGGTACATGAGTAAAATCGTAGATTCAAACTCTGGACCAACAACACAGTATCTTTCTCCTTAATGACTAGAGGGTGTTGGTTTGGAGTTGGTGAAAACAGAGCCCTTTTTGAGTGCAGTGCATTCTGTGACTTTCAGAGGCTATACCTGTACTTGGAGACCACATTCTATCTTTCGCTTTCCATCCTTAAGGCCTATCCATTTACACTTGAAAGAACACACACAAGAAGAAAATAGGAAGAGGAAAGGGATACAAATCTGTTTACAGACAACTGCATTAGAGGGGCAGTAAATATAGGCCTATTAAATAAAAAAGAGAAGCTCACAAAAGGTGCATGTCTATATGGATATGCCAGTTTATTGTGTGTTTACTAGAGTCAACACATCATCATATATAACAATTTCCAGGGAGCTGTAGTTCCTGATTCACTATCAGGCGATACAATAAATCTTTCCCAAATCTAGTGGTGTTGCCTAGTGGAAAGACCAATGAACAGTGAGCCGATGCTGCCACTTGCTGCCTGCATAGCCTGGGGCATGGTCACATAAGTTCTCCGAGCCTCACTTTCTCCAAATGTGAAATAAAGTTGACAACAGATGTCCTGCTAATCTCTTAGGGTTGCTATGATGATCGTAACTAAGACTGTATTTGTGAAAAGCTTTGATGCTATATCAGCTCCACTCAAATGAATTGCACTGTTATTTTTACAATTTTTTAAAGACTTTATTTATTTATTTGAGAAAGAGAGAGAGCGAGCACACACCAGCAGCAGAGAGGGGTAGAGAGAGAGGGAAAGAAACAAGCAGACTCCCCCTGAGCAGGGAGCCTGATGAGGGGCTCGATCCCAGGACCCTGGCATCATGACCTGAGCCAAAGTCAGATGCTCAACTGACTAAGCCACCCAGGTGCCCCTTTTATTTTTGTAATTAGTGAGACTTATAAAATGTGATGTTTATCTCTGGGATGATTTCTTGGATTCATTGTTCTGTATCATCATCTGTGCTTTTATAAATAGAAGATCGCGGCCTATGACTATGGGTAAAATGACTTAGTAGTAACCAGGATGCTTGGCAGACCTTCAAGCAATGTTTTCCAAACTACCACTGGGTAATTTAGGTGGTATGTGGATGAATATTTTTTATTTAATTTTTTTAAAAGATTGTATTTATTGATTTGACAGAGAGAAAAACAGGTAGAGAGGGAACACAAGCAGGGGGAGTGATAGAGGGAGGAACAGGCCTCCCACTGAGCAGGGAGCCCAATGCGGGGCTCCATCCCAGGACTCTGGGATCATGACCTGAGCCAAAAGCAGATGCTTAATGACAGAGCCACACAGGCGCCCCTGGATGAATATTTTTTTAATTTGATACTCACATCCATGTATACGAAAAATATCTAACCAGTCCATCAAACCCATTATTTCCCAGATGCAAAGCTTTTTCTTCCTGTTTTCTTGCTAATGTGAAGTTTCCTATTTGAATAAATGCATTTATGTAATGAAAATGGAATCTATTTGCAGAAGAATCTTAAGTGGATGCAGGTCTGTGGACAGACAAAATCAAATCATGAAGTTGGTATTTGTACAATTAAAGTTTGGGAAATATTTCCAATGGTTAAGTCTGTCATGTAGTAGGACAAGTCATGCTAGTGAAATAAGAACACAAAACTCTCCCTCTATGATTTGGCTCCTTCATTGAAGAAATAATGACTCACCTGGAAAAGGAAGGCCTCTGCAGGATTTGTCTTTCCGGATGCAGTTGCTCCTTATTTACAAGACAGTAAAGACAAGTTTTAAAGTTCACAGGGTTTTATTGGTTATTGGAATTTTATTAACATTTATATGCCACCATGCTCTCAGAATCCTTCTAAACATTAGGTTTAGTTGCCCTGGAGTTTACAGGGATTTTGTGACCCAAAGAAAGTGGGATAAATACATCAATAGGTAACTATCCAGTTAGGTAAGAAAAAGCCTTCAATTGTAACATTTGCTAGCTTACCAAGTCTACCAGCCAATAGATTAAAAGTCCTCCAGGGGGCGCCTGGGTGGCTCAGTTGGTTAAGCGACTGCCTTAGGCTCAGGATTGGAGCCCCGGCATTGGGCTTCCTCCTCAGCGAGAGGCCTGCTTCTCTCTGTCTCAGTCCCCCTGCTTGTGTTCCCTCTCTAGCTGTGTTTCTCTCTGTCAAATAAATACAATCTTAAAAAAAAAAAGAAAGAAAGAAAAGAAGTCCTGCAGGCCCTCCTCCAAGCAGCTATCCATCATTTTCTTAATGATTTCCAGAGAGAGAGAGCATCCGTTTCTTTTGTGATATTCTTTAATGTTTCAGTAAGCCTTCCGTATTTCTGATAATTAAGGGCAAAGTCTTAATTTCTAAGACATTCCCTCTTGTGTGGTAGAAATATCAAGGATGCATTGAAATACCAAATATGACATGTACTGTATAAAATTATGCTGACAATAGAAAATCACAATTATAAATTTAATGTGTTCATTATACAGCTGAAATTTCTTAGCAGTTGAATTCTGGTCCTTGTCTTTTTTTTTTAAGATTTTATTTATTAGAGAGAGAGAGAGTGAGAGGGAGGGAGCGCACAAGCAGGGGGAGGGGCAGAGGGAGAGGGAGAAACAGACTCCCCACTGAGCAGGGATCCCAATGCGGAACTCGATCCCAGGCCTGAGCAGAAGCAGACACTTAACTGACTGAGCAGCTCAGGTGCCCCATGGTCCTTGTCTTTTAAGAATTGTAGTTTCTATCCAGACAAGGAAGAACGCCACCCAGCTAGTCTGTAACTGTCTGAGAAATTAGCTCCAGATTATCAAAATCTCCAGTGTCCTTTAGTCCTTCCATGATTTATCATATCCCGCTAGTTTCTGATACTGTCAGTTCCAACTTCTATGGCAAGCTAGAAACTGATGATATATACATAACACGACATTTACCATCTTAATAATTCCCAAGTGTGTATTTCAGTGGCAGTAAAATCCATTCACACTGTTGTACGACCATCACCATCATCCATCTCCAGAAGTCTTTCCATTTCCCCAAACTGAAACTCCATCCCCCTTAAACACCAACTCATTTATGACAAGATTTAAGAATCATTTAGAAGGTATAGTAAAAAGCAATTTTAGACTGACCCATTTAGCTGTGATTCTGCCTAAACTACTGATGTCTTTTTTTTCCTGATTTTTCAAACTCCTCTTCTGCTTCATGAGTGCAGCTTCGCTGTTTAGTTTCCGTGGCTCATAGAGGCCCCTCAAGCCCCTTGCTGGCCCTGGTGAGAGGGGCAGGGCCCGAGACTGAAGGAACAGCTGCTTTACTGTTCCAAATTATGAATATGGTATGTGTCTCAACACATCACAGTTGCTGCACAAAGAACAGATGGGAGCCCGATCTCCCCAGCGACCTGTTGGAAACCCATCTTGAATGTTAAACAATGGCCCACAGAGAGAAAGTGATTTCAGTTAATAATCCCTTCCACAGATTGGAATCCTTCACGTGCACACACACATGAGCTGGTCTGAGGTTTCAGCACTGCGGCTCCCTGGCTCCCCCCCAGGGCTTTTGTTTGCTGAGACAGACAGCACTTGGACTTAAATGTGGCAAAGCTTGTCAACACATGGGGCTTCTCTCTGCTTTCCAAACACATGTGAGACAGACTGGCTCTCTGTGAAGCTCTGATCTTTTCTGGGGAAAGGAAATGTCACATGCAAGTCAAAAGGAAAAACATAGTCAGTATCAAGAGGAATAAGCAGTCTGTGCATCAGAGACAAAAATTCTGATCACTTGACAAATATGTTAAAATCGCTTGTATGTGTAGATGTTGATCTAGATTGGTTCAAATCAGTGTTACCTTATGGAATTTGCATATGTGCTTAACATAGAAATGATATCAAGGATTTTTGGAGAGGCTAAATTTACTCCAGAAAAATAGGCTGGTGTTAATGCCCCAGAAGGGCACAGTGTATTGTCCTCACATGCCCTGGGTTGTTACCTGTGTCTTCCCGAATGGAATAATTAACAGCTCAAAAGCTTGGGAGAATTCTTTTCATACTTTATGGTCCAAAACACAAAGCTCCCTGGGACGGGAGACCTGAGCTGATGACTTCAGCCTAGTACCTGAGGCCCAGAGGCGCAGGAGCTGACAGCATTTCCAGAGAAATGCGTCACCCATTGGCGTCTAAATGGTTAATACATTGCACTCAGAAAGGAGAGAATTTCATGTAATCCTGGGGATGATGAGGGGTTTTCCTTTCTTCCAGGATAACGTGCTCTTGTCACTAAAGGAAGGTGCGGCTTAAGTCCTCTCTCCCTCATGATGGAGCCATTACTCCCTTTCCATTCTGCAACGACGTCCTATCTCAGAGCCCTACTGCTCTCTACTTTCCTTTTTTCCAGTGGCAGCATCTTTTAGAGGAACCCGCTTTTCCTCCCTGAGAGTTAAAATTTCATCTTTAGCCTAGGTCCTTTGGCACACTCAGTTAAGCATCCAGCTCTTGGTTTCAGCACAGGTTGTGACCTCAGGGTCATGAAATCAAGCCCCATATCAGGCTCTGCGCTCAATGCAGAGTCTGCTTGGAGTTTCTCTCTACCTCTCCCTCTAAAAAAAAAAAAAAACAAAAAAACAAAACAAAACAAAACAAAAAACAGGAAAAATTATATGGTAAAGAAAATAAACCTGAAAAACAAGAAAATTATACAGTCTGTTGAGAGGCTATAAAATGCTATGGAAATGACAGAGGGTGAGGAATGAATAGTTCCAGAAGGGGATTATAATACGTAATAGTGTAGTCAGAATAGGCCTAGTGGAAAGGAAATATCTGAACAAAGAAATGAAAAGGTGAGACCTGAAATGATGTGGAGGGAAAGCCATTCCAGGCAGAGGGATTAGCACATGCAAAGGCCCTGAGGTGATAGTATTACCTACTATATCCCAAGAACAGCATAGGGACCAATGTGGCCACACAACACAGAATGGGTAAGAAGAAAGGCAGTAGGAGAGGAAGGTGGTAGAAATTGGACGTAAGAAAATTGTTAGATTATAGGGCACTAAAAGCCATCCTCGGGCCTTCAGCTTTTACTCTGAGGGAAATGCTGAATCAATGGAAGGTTTTGAGAGGGAGAATAGTAAGCTTTAGCTTCTGTTCACTATGGATACTATGCTGAGATGAGATTGGAGAGAACAAGGGCAGAGACAGGCAGATGAGCTGGCGAGTATTGAATTAATCCAAGTGGGAAACAACAGTGGCTCAGACCAGGAGGTAGTAGGGAGGTGGTGAGAAGAGAAATGACTAGATTCTGGACATGCTTTGAAGGTAGAGCAACAGGACTTCCTGACAGCCTGGTTGTGAGAGTGAGGGGAAGTGGGAGTGGCTGGGACTTGCAGGTTTGGGGCCTGGCCAGCCAGGAAGGATGCAGCGGATTTTAGAGTGAGGCTGTTGGACTTCTCTGTTTGACAAGAAGGGGAGATGTCCATTAGAAAGTCTGAATAAACACATCTGGGTTTCAGCAAAGGAGGTGGTGACTTAAGTTTGTACTACAGTGACATATGTAGCATTAAAAGCCACAGAACAAGATGAGTTCGCTTACGGAGTCCATGAGACTAGAGCAGTGTAAGGGTCTTGGAGAATTCCAAGGGCACAAGGTCCAAGAAGAAAGGGTGAACTTAGCAAAGGAATGACCAGTGAAGTGGGAGAAAGGGCAGGAGAGTATAGTGTCCTGCAAACCCAGTTAAGCACATACTTGTAGGGGGTGCCCGGGTGGCTCAGTTGGTTAAGGTCATGATCCCAGGATCCTGGAATTAAGTACCACATGGGACTCCCAGCTCAGTGGGGAGTCCGCTTCTCCTCTTCCTCTACCCGCTGCTTGTACTCTGTCTTTCTCTCTCTCTCAAGTAAGAGTCTCTTAAAAAGAAAAAAAAAGAAAGTACTTGCTGGAGACAGAAGTGATATTTTCTCATCAATGCTATAAATGAGTCAAGAACGACAAGGGTTGAATATTGACTGTTGGTTTGGTGACCAGAATGTCATTGGTGAACACTCCAGAAACACTGGCAGTATCATTTGTAATATTTTAAAGGAGATCCTGGGGAAGGCTGGTTGATGAAGGCCACTGCCCATGACTCTGATGACCCCGTTTCACAGGGTGATGACTTTGCTGAGTGGAACACTGAGGGAAAGTGTTGCACGGTGCATACAATTTGATAAGACCCACCTAAGCAGGATTATTTCTCTCACCTCTTTAACAGCCTGTGGGACTTCTCAGGTGTATGTGTGTGGAAATGGGAGAAAGGAGGAATGCCCTAAGAAGCTTCCGATCAATTCTGGTTGGGGTAGTTCAAGTCTAGCATTTGGGGAAATGACTAGAGCTCATTAATTAAACGTCCAGCTGTAAAGAAAAATGCCCTAGAGACCATTTCATCTCCTGGAGTACTTGGCCTCTCTTTCTTTTTACCCTCAATTCAGCCATTAATTTCTGTATGAAATAATAACAGAACTCTATGAAAGATTTTGTTTTACATCATGTATATGAAAAAAACAGTGTTGGCCAAGAAGACAGTAAAAATGCATGCAAACATTTGTGCATAGTTTTTCAGGCAGAAGAGACATAAACTTTTATCAGATGACCCAAGGTTGGGAACTACAGATGCAGAGTCCAGGGTTTATTTAAAAATGAGCTTCGTGTCTACAGAGTTATACCATGGGTGCGTTAGTCTAGAAATTACTGTTCATATATTGCCTTATTTCAGTGGCTGGATGGTAATTATTTAACAGCAACCAGTTATACTGGGGCGTGGAGGGCTGTGGCTGATCTGTACCTACGTCTGCTTTGTACGGGGAAAATACGTCGATCATGGCCCATCTCAAACCACCAACATGAAGTGGACCTACCAACAGAAGTCACCCAGCTGACTCTTGGGAGCCAATGGAAGCTGGTTCCAGGACACCACTGTTTCATTTATGTGCAGACAAATTAACATTAAAAGAGAGGCTAATTCCTTAAACCAGGATCAAATATTAGAGTTAAGACTTGAACCCAGGCTTTCATGACGACAAAATCCATGCTCTCTCCCTGAAACCCACATCTGGAAACTCCAGTACGTTGTCTATGAATTAGTAGGATAAATTCCCATATGTTAATCACCATTTTAGGGGCATAATGCTAGTATTATAATAATAACACTAATTACATCCTATATGTTTAACCAAATTTTAAACTATTAAGTGAAAAAAATTATTTTGATTGTTTAGATTGGGTGGCATATCTATTCCTCTTGGATTACATTCTCCAAAATTATAAAATTCTTCACCAGGATATGGTCAAGTTGTCCATTTACTCTAATTTGTCTCCAGGAACTGTACTCAGAAGAGAAAGAAGGGAATATTCCGTGTGTGTGTGTGTGTGTGTGTGTGTGCGTGTGACAATACTCAATTTTGTGTTGCTCTCTAGGCTACTACATGTACATTGAGGCCTCCCACATGGTGTATGGACAGAAAGCACAGCTCTTGTCCTGGCCTCTGAGAGGAGTCACTGGAAAACATTGCCTGACCTTTTTCTACCACATGTATGGAGCAGGGACTGGCCTGCTGAGCGTCTATGTGAAGAGGGAAGGTGAGAGCGAAGAGTCCCTCTTATGGAGAAGGCGAGGTGAGCAGAGCATTTCCTGGCTGCGAGCACTGATTGAATACAGTTGTGAGAGGCAACACCAGGTAAGCCCGTGGAGCTGCTTCTTCTCACTACCCAAGAGAAGGTTTGGTTCTTTTCCGGGGTCATGCATAAAGGCAGTACCTGTTTATGAGTAAACATAGTCTCTATTGGTTAAATCTCAGCAGTAAATGGGAGATGAGGTGGATAGAGGAAGCTTTGGGTATTTATGCGTAGAGCGATTTTTTGCAACTCAGTGATGAAAGTGTGGTTATTTTTGTCTTGGAACATCCTGAGTGTCAAGTGCATTCTGTGTGTCCTGCACGTCCCTAAAATGGCCCCCTTTGCTTCCGAACATGGTATTACCTAATTAGTTGTCCCAGCTGCATCCCACCCTCCTCCTTACCCATGCGCAAGGGCTTAGGTTGCAAGCCTGTATTTAACAGAATGCATGGTCCTGAGGAAATGTCAAGCCTCTGTCTGCAGTGACATGGAAAAAGCTGAGATTCCCGATTCTAGGGCCCAAGTCTCATGTGCAGTGGAGGATCTCTGTCCCACAGTGTCCTGGTCATGATTGAATTTGGGCAGCACCAGGAAGGAGCCTTTCACATCCCAATCAGTGAGGCTGAGCAGCCAATCTAGTCTAGAGGTGGGCAGGGGCCTCCTGGCAACCACTGACTTCACCGCCTCCTCGGAGCTGGGACTCCAGAAAGCTCTGGGGGGAGAACCTTTAGACCCCGGCTGTTGGAATTCTCCAACCTTCCACAAAAGCACTGCTTCCCCCTCATCCTTGCTTCAGACTGATGAACAGTCTTGGATCAGCTCCCCTCAGCATTTACCACTGGCTGCTTGGCTAAGCCCAAATCTTCCCGGGCTGCAGTCTTCACAATAAGGGCTTCATTTCACACCATCGTCCAACCACAGGGAATTTTCTGTGGGGATTGCCCGAGCTCCGGTGGGTCAGGCTGCAGGGCCAGCCAGGGTGCTGCCTTCCGAAAGAACGCATGATAGAGGGAACATGAGCCATTATCCAGGGCTGGCGCATTATCTTGGCATGGATAAGACTGTTGAGCGATTGAGTGAAGGATAACAGATAACCCCGGAATGATGTGCATAGTGCCTTAATGTCTGGTACAGAAGGAGAGTGGATCATTCAGGAACTTACTAATGTAACTGAACATCATTCTGAGAGGGTAGATTAATTTTGTTAGGCTAGTAGGGCACTCATACAGCTACCCTATTCACATGTTCTCAAAGTGTGGTCCTGAGTCCAGCAGCCATGCAAATTCACCTAAAATGACACGTACCTAAACTGCACGTTCTCGGGCCAGACCTCGGAACTACTGAACCAGACCTTGCGGGGGAGAGGACCAGAAATTTGTCTTAGCAAGCCCTCCCCGTGATTCAGATGCAGTAGGTAAGTCTGAGTCTCTTGGGTAGACCGTGAACATCAGTGTTTTTTATAATTCCCAAATGTTGCTGGTGCACAAGAGTTCCAGGATCTGAATTCAAGAGAACAGGTGGCTTGTCAGCTTCTAAACCCGAGGAGTCAAGTCCAAGGCCTTGACTATACTAAACTTGCTGGGTTGTTTGAAATAGTTTTTTTGATCCCAAAGTAATTAGACATCTTGGGTAGCATCTTGAGATGTTCAAGGTCAAAGGATGCAGAATGGCCTGGGGGATTTTTAGCTCACAACTTGGAAGGAAGACTCCACACCATTCCCCTTGTCTTAAAATGGAACAGATATGAATCTGCCATGAGGAATTTCCTCCTGGATTTAGTGGTTCCCTTAGAAATCCCAAATGACTATCTGGAGACCAGGCTGAACTAGTTTCTCCAAAACATCTTAGTGTTTAATGAAACACAGACGCACCCAAGCAAATAAATCCACCATCTTCTCTGTGCCAGTCAGACAGGGTTAGGAGCTGTCCACAGGTTCTTCTAGTTGATCTTAGAGCACCTCTCTACAGATGGAGAAACTAAATGTCCAGCTGGTTAAGTGGCAGAGTGAGAATTCAGTCCCAGATCTGACTGGTCCCAAAGTATGTATCCCTAAGCCACGACTTTACACTTCCTCCTACCACGGAAGTTCCAAAAATACTCACTCCCCTGGGTGTCATCAGCACTGGGTGATCTTGGAGAAAGCTCTTCCTCTCTCAGAATGTTTATACATTTTCAAAATGGGGTAATAATTCCTGCCATGCTGACATCACCAGAGTTTGAGTGTCAAATGAGATCGTGTATGTGAACAGGTTTAATACATTTTCAAGCCCCAAAGTATAAAAAAAATTATTGTTTCTAAAAATATATTCCCTCCCAAATATCTCTGATCTCTAATTCATGTCACCAAGGCAACCATGGTATTCTCAATAGTTACATTGGCATAGAGACTGAGGGCCTAAAGTATGAGATCAAAATCTCATTTTAATAAAGAGTTATTGACCGCTTGCTATTATAAGTGCTGGGAATACAGCAATGACCATAACATACAAAGCTCCTCCTCTTTTAGTTGACATTCTGGGGGCAGGGGGAGAGATAGAAGATGTAAACCAAAAATATATACTGTACCATCAGGTGATAATAAGTGCTATGAAAAAAAGTAGATCAAGCTGATCAGGTACCAAGATCAAAGAAGTATCAGGGCGTAATAGTGAAAGGCCTTGGACATCATGGTAGAGTTTGAAATTTATTCCAGAAGCAATGAGGAACCATCAGATGGCTTTAAGGTAATGCAATCTGATTAATATTTTTAAATGATCACTCCAGCTACTACTTGGGGAGTAGACTGGAGGGAGGTAAGGAGAGTTTGGGGCTACTGCAATAGTCCTGGCAGAAAGGAGTGGTAGCTAGGGCTGTGTGGCAGGGGTGAGATGCATCAGAAGCCCACAGGACTTCTTATGTATTGGTGTGTGGGGCTTCAGAGAAAGAGGCAGCAAGATGACTGTATGGGCTTGGGCCTGAGCAACCACTAAGATGGAGTTACCATTTACTGAGATGGGGAAGGATGTAGGTGAGGAATATCTGGACGTGTGACGACAGTGTGCATAGGAGAGAAATGAACAGGTGGGGTTTGGGGACATGCAGAGTGGTCACTGTCTGTTAGACATGCATGTGGGTATGTCAGGTAAGCAATACGATGTGAGACTGGAGTTTAAGGAAAAGAACAAAGCTGGAGGAGTCAACGTGTGTGTCATCGGTGAGGGTGGGCAGGTGCGGATGACTTTCCGAGTGCCATAGTTCTGCTGACATTTGAGATTCATCCTGGAGGGAGGTAAGTGAGTGGTCTTCTGATGACATCCCCATCATTCAACCATCCTTGTAGAAGAAATGCCTCAAGTGGCAGAATTTTAATCATGTTCCTTCCTCAAGGTTTAATAAAGTGCTAAGCCACACTTGACTTGCTATTGATCAAAAACACAAAGTGATTTTTATTTCCTTTGGATTCCTTGCTTAAGGAATTCCTTTCCTCCTCTGCTCTCTTTGTTTTCCTCCCTGGGTTCTTTTATTTTGACGCTATTGAAAGAAAGTGGTAGACAAACTCTTAGCTCATTGAAATATTTGTTTCATTTATATTGTCTGTTACACTGCCTAACATTTAGTAGGAATTATTACATGCTGGGTACTCATCTAACACGAGGTTTCCAAATTTTCTTGGTCATGATATGCTTAGTCTCATTAGTTTTTTTCTGGTGCCCCTAGAGCACAAGTAATACCTAGCAGTTTTCACTTATTAAGCAGTTTTCCAAACAACTTTGTAAGTATTTATGTCCTGATGACTTAGTAGCCACTTGAAAAAGTAAGAGTTAAACTGAAAGAAAAAATAAATTGTTACTGTAGTTCTTAAATAACCACAATTATTTAATAATAGAATGTGTATCTGTAATGCAAGGAGGAAATCATAATGGTATAAAATGGTTATCACTCAAGTATTAAGAAGATTCAAAGGAGAAAGTTGTAGGAAATCAAGTGTTTGGCTCAACTGCAGACTATTCTGAATATAATTCCACCAGGTAATTTGTTTATTATATTTCCATTGTAGACTTGGAAGTCAAAAACCAGATTTTATTGATGCCCAGAGAACCAGAATGCTTATTAACTGTGCTCATATATCCTCCTATCTAGATGTGTTAGGACATTTTTCCCCTCTTCTAACTACTTATTCGGAGTCTTGTTTGGGATTGTGTCCTTGGAATTTTTAATAACATTATTTTGTCCATTTCTGTCATTAAAGCTTCTTTGAGTCATTAATTTCAAGATAGTTGCATGTGTTTATTAATTATCCACTTTATATCTTTTGATTTAATTTAAACCATAAGCTAGTGCAGTGGGGAGTCATTTCCTCATCAAATGAGTAGAGCAAATATGTCTTCTGGAAAATTTTCATTACCCACAAGCCTCCCTGCAGTATTCAGTGGTTTATTAACCGTTGTTGGGTCAGCTTTAGAACTGGTAATATAATCTCTTTTCCCTAGAACCTGAATATTTGATCAGTTGTTTTCTTCTCAGGATCTAAAGTTATAAAACTGGTTCTCTCCTCCTGGGCCGTTCTTGGACGTTAAGGTATTTAACACGATAAGTGAACCATTGCCCTTTTGGTAAACTTAATGATTATGCTTTGCTATTCATATGTGGTCTCATCAGCCATGTTAAATTCTTCCGCCTAGTACCCGTATCACTGTAGATTTATGGGGAGCCTACCAAAGCTTAAACATCTGGCCCATGACAGATGGGGCCCTGTGAATGCTGGGAGCAGAGTATTCTAGGTGGGGAGGGGAAACCAGGTCACCACCAGGAAGCATTTCTAGGTGAGCATTTCTGGGAAATTGCCTCAAGAAATCTCAGGAGAAAGAGACTGAAATTCCCAAGGCTTTAGCAACTTACGGTGAATTTCTTTAAAATCCCAAATAAGTACTGTTTTGTGTACCTAAGTTTGAAATTGTGATTCTATATCACTTTTCTTAAAGGAGCGTGAAAAACAGTCGAAGCTTCCAGATCCACACAGCCTGGATCTGCCCCTGATGAGCACTGGGTTTTTGTTTTTGCTTATTTATTTTTTAAAAAATGTTTTATTTAAATTCAGTTTAGTTAATATACAGTGTTTATTTGTTTCAGAGGTAGAATTTCGTGATTCATCAGTTGCATTTAACACCTAGTGCTCATGACATCGAGTCCCTTCTGTAACGCCCATCATCCAGCCACCCCCTCCCCCCACCTCCCCTCCAGCAGCCCTCAGTTTGTTCCCTAAACCCTCTAATGGTTTGCTTCCCTTTCTCTTTTCATCTTACTTTTATTTTTCCTTCCCTTCCCCTATGTTCATCTGTTTTGTTTTTTAAATTGCACACGAGTGAAATCATATGATACGTGCCTTTCTCTGACTTACTTCGCTTAGCATAACACCCTGTAGTTCCATCTACATCATTGCAAATGCTAAGATTTCATTCTTTTTGATGCCCAAGTAATATTCCATTGTGTATATACCACATATTCTTTATCCATTCATCTGTCAGTGGACATCTGGTATCTTTCCATAGTCTGGCTCTTGTGGACATTGCTGCTATAGACATTGGGCTGCAGGTGCCCCTTCAGATCACTAGGTATCCTTTGGGTAAATACCTAGTAGAGCAATTGCTGGCTGACAGGGTAGCTCTGTTTTTAACTTTTTGAGGGACTTCCATACTGTTTTCCAGAGTGGCTACCCTGGTTTTCATTCCCACCAATAGTGCAAGAGGGTCCCTCTTTCTCAGAACCTTGTCAACATTTGTTGTTTCCTGACTTGTTAATTTTAGCTCTTCTGACTGGTATGAGGTGGTTTTAATGAGTATTGTTTTGTCAGGATGACTCTATTTCTAAATTCAAACTTCATTACTTTTCAGGTAATTTTTGAAGCCATTCGGGGACTGTCCCTGAGAAGTGATATTGCCATTGATGATGTTAGATTTCAAGCAGGACCCTGTGCAGGTACCAGTATGTGTTCCGATGGCATCAGCTTGATTAAAAAGGGATTAAAAAGGGTGTCAAGGGGCGCCTGGGTGGCTCAGTTGGTTAGGCGACTGCCTTCAGCTCAGGTCATGGTCCCGGAGACCCGGGATCGAGTCCCACATCGGGCTGCCTGCTCGGCGGGAAGCCTGCTTCTCCCTCTCTCACTCCCTCTGCTTGTGTTCCCTCTCTGGCTGTGTTTCTCTCTGTCAAATAAATAAAATATTAAAAAAAAAAAAAAGGTGTCAAATCATGAGAATTTCAATTAATCTTTCTTTCATCCAAAATAATCCAAAATAGAGAAAATTACTATTATCTATTTTTGATTTGTCTTTCCTGACAGAAATGGAAGATTTAACTCAGCAATCATCAGGATATTCTGAGGATTTAAACGAAATTGAGTTTTAAGGAATGATCTGAATGGGATAAACTAAACAAGAGCCATACCTCTCTTCCATCAAAATGAAAGCAAACAGATGAATACTGGACAGTCTTAAGCATTTCATAAGTTATAAAATGACTTCACCGCCCAGCACTCTTTTTCATTACTTTTGCAAAAAAATACTGACTCAGGGCTTTTTGTTTTGTTTTGTTTTCCTTTTTGCATATGACAACTGTTATGAAAGTACAGGCTGTTGATTTTGCAAAGATCACCCGTCTTAATTTTGGTTCCAGTTAAAAATACAAGTGTGCTCTATTGCAGTCATTTTAAAGTATGCAAATGAAGGGCACAACAAAATGTGCTCATTTAACTCTGCATTCAGTGAATGTGTTGGGAGGAGACTGAGTCTTGCGGGTTTCTTTTTGAATTGCAAGTGTCATAACTATTTTTAAAGGGATAATGTGAGGTGTCAGTACCATCTGCAGAATGAATGCAGTTTTTCCTGGTAACAAGTCAGTCTAAGAAAATGAAATCTTATTGTCTATGTTTTATTCATAAGAAAGGGAGTATTAATTTTTTTGGAGTATTAATTTTTAAATATTTTTACCATACGTGATAACAAAGGATCTTTTCATCAATGTCCCAGGGTAAGTCAGTATTAATTAATGCTGTATTACAAGGCAATGCTACTTTCGTTTTCCCCGCTTTGAACTACTTTTGAAAGTCACTCTGAACACATTGGTTAGAAATTGCACTCTTTTTTTGTAAAGCAAGCTTGAAAATGTTCATGGACACACACCCAAAAATTTTTAGGTTGTGTTAAGCAATTTTACTGGTTTTTTTTTTATAATAAATGTTTTGGTTAGGTTTTGAGTAATATGAATTCAAGCAGGTATACTAAACTACTGCTTTTTATTTACATGTTTAGAAAATTGTATATACACGTTTGCATACCCAAACAGCTGTTATAAGGTTACCTAATAAAAGGTTACTTGAAAGCCTTTTCACTAACAATTAACTCATTCCTACATTATTTTTCTTGTTCAGAAGATCTCCAGTACACAGCTGCAGATTTGAATTTCTACTCTGCCACAAACAAGTTCTTCTTAGGCCTTCTGTTAGTGATATAAGCATTGCATACTTTGATACAATAATCAACTCTTAAAGTGTCTTATTTAACTTATTAAGCTAACTAATATTTCATCAACTTTTATCTTATTAGAATATAAACACTATGAGGCTAGGGATTCCGGCATGGTTTGTTTACTTTTGTAGTCTCAGTACCCAGAACAATGTCTGGTATGTAGTAGGTGTTCAACATATAAATACTTGTTGAATGAATGAATGAATGAATGAATGAATGAATGAATGAATTTAACACTCCCCACAGCCTCCAGATTGGAGATATTATGATCCATTTTTACAGAGCAAGAAACTGAGGCTCAGAAGAGTGAACAAATTATTTAAAATTTCATAGCTGTTCAGTGGAGGAGCTTGGAGTCAGATCTCTCTGACTCCAAGGTCCATACCTTCTCCAGCTTTGTATGGCCAACAATCCATGGTTCTCACAGAATAGGGTGGTATTCCCACTCAAGAATGTCAAAAGTCTCTGGGTGTCTGACTGGCTCAGTCAGTAGAGCATGTGACTCTTGATCTCAGGGTTGTGAGTTTGAGCCCCACACTGGGCATAGAGATTACACTGAAAAAAAGTCAAAACTCTTAAATTAATCTGTAAAGAGTACTGAAGACCACATTAGTTGGAAAACAAGAAATGAGAATCAACTATACAAAGAAAATAAAATAAACTTACATAAAAAAGCAAAATTTTGGGGCGCCTGGGTGGCCCAGTTGGTTGGACAACTGCCTTCGGCTCAGGTCATGATCCCGGAGACCCAGGATCGAGTCCCACATCAGGCTCCCTGCTCGGCGGGAGGTCTGCTTTTCCCTCTCTCACTCCCCCAGCTTGTGTTCCCTCTCTGGCTGTGTTTCTCTCTGTCAAATAAATAAAATCTTTAAAAAAAAAAAAAAGAAAGAAAGAAAAGCAAAATTTTGCAAATCAAATCCCTAAATAGAGTTGAAACAGTGAGGAAGGAAGATTTCAAAATGTGAACCAACAGTATACTAGACATTATAATTTCCTGTCCAGAACTTAGATGTATTTGCTGAATAAAGAAATGAAAATTATGTCTCGAAGACCTAACACAGCATCTCCTGCATAGCAAGGGCTTTATAATATGTAGTGACTAAATGAAGTCATTCACCAGCTTCTTGCTTATAGATTTCAAAAATCCATCATAAAAATCAGAGGTAACATTTATTGAATACTTACTGTCTTCAGACGTTGTTCAAAGAGCTTTATGTGAATTCATTCATTTAATCCTGATAACAACTACATGGCTACATGGGTGATGGGCATTAAGGAGGACACTTGTGATGAGCGCTGGGTGTTGTATGTAAGTGATGAACCACTAAATTCTACTCCTGAAGCCGATTTGACCATATATGTTAATGAGAATGTAAATAAAAACTTGAAATTAAAAATAAATAAATACAAGTTGGAATACCAGCTTTTGGGAATTTGGGGGGGAAAGGTGGGAGTTGACAATCAGTTATTAAGTTAGGTCAGAAAGGAAAGAGGTAATTGCTACCAGTTGCTGTTAAGAAACAACGTGTAGTTCATGCAGGAAGAGAGAGGAGGTAGAAGGTAAGGGGATTAATTTACCCTTCTTCGCTTACGTTCTTTGGCAGGATTCACTCTTTGGATGCTTCTCTTCCTTTCCAGGTTGCTCTTGGCATTAATTTTATTTTTTTAAACATTTTATTTTATTTACTTGACAGAGAGAAACAGCCAGAGAGGGAACACAAGCAGGGGGAGTGAGAGAGGGAGAAGCAGGCTTCCCGCCGAGCAGGGAGGGAGCCCGATGAGGGGCTCGATCCCCGGGACTCTGGGATCAGGGTCTGAGCCGAAGGCAGTTGCTTAACCAACTGAGCCACCCAGGCGCCCCTTGCCATTCATTTTAACTATATCTCACCTGGATGAAAACATGAAAGGCTAGTTAGCACAATGCAGTTTCTTGGGGTTTAGGAATGCCGTCACGGAAGGCGTGCCACCTAATCGGCCACTCTTGACCATTCAAGTGCAGTATTTGCATTAACTTTATCGAAACCCACACGTGCTTCAAAGACAAACTACTTTTTCCAGATCACCTTCTCTCCTACGATTTACTATCTGGGTTAGAGATTATTTACGTGTAGAAGGAAGTGAAGGAGAAGATAGGACCTCTGATGCAAGGTCTATTTAATGTGGAAGAAGAAAAGGTTCAGCAAAGATTTGGTGTCGGGACACCTGGGGGGCTCAGTTTGTTGGTTAAATGTCCTCCTCTAGGTTTCAGCTCAGGTCATGTCTCAAAGTGTCCCAGCTAAAATCCTGGCCTTGCCACTTACCAGCTTTGGGACTAGGGGCAATTCATTTACACCATCTCTGATCCCTACTTTTTTAGTCTGCAAAATAACGCAGACTACTCCTTGTTTCTACTTCTTCAGGTTGCTCTAAAGATGAAATGAAAATGATACCTACAAGCACTTAGTTTCTGACCCACAAGAGCCCTCCTAGTTTATATAAGAAGGTTTGAGTGATTTTTTTGATAAATCAGTTATTTTTAATGTATTCTTTCTCTCCAAAGGAATTGTGAGTTTATAGTGCCATCTTAAGGAGAAAGCAACACAGAATCTTGTCATTTACCACGTTTTCCTTTTGTACTAACAATGCTAGGCTCATTTTACACAGCAGCTGGGCAGTGCTTTCCTTTTGTTCTTCCTACTCCAGTTGCTGTTAGTGGTTCTTCTGGGCTGCTCGCCCTGTGAATACACCTGAGCAAATTTATCATGCTAAGCCTAAATTCTTGTTTTTAAGGCCATCTTCTCAAGAATGGTCACTTTTCCAATTTTGTGTCCCCAACTGCCTACCACACTCAACAGATATTTCTGGATTAAAGAAACAAATGCTCGATTAAAAACATTTAGTTTAATACAAATATGCTTGTGGATTTCAAGACTCACAAGGGCTATAAAGATTCTCATTTGTCCATCAACATTTTACAGTCTGGAAATCCACACTCTAAAAATTTAACATGAGGGTGGACCCTTGGGGCAACTGATAAAAACAACTTTAAAACTTCTTTAGAGGGCGATGACTTTCAACCCAGGCTGCACACATTTCCCATCTATAAAGCTACACAGAAGAAGGATTCACAATCCAAAATTACAACACATTTTTCAGCTGTCAACAGCAGAATTAGATACCCTACTTTGCAGGGTGAAATTTTTTGATAGACACTTAGAAATAACAATTTTAAAAATAGACACACACAAAAAGCATTGAACATATAAAAGGCAATACACTATGAAAAAAAAATGAGCAGGCAGAATGATTTTAAAAGGACTAAGTAGAACTTCAGCACATGAAAAATACAGTCATTAAAATTAAAAATTTAATGGAAGAGGCAAATATCTAACTAGACATACCTAACAGGAGAAAATTGGTGAACTAGAATATAAGATAAGAAACGTGAATACAATACAGGGAGACAGAATGAAAAATATGAAGGAGGCAGAGAATGAAAACATCGTGGGTGTTACAAAAAGAATTCCCGAAAGAGAGAGTGGGGGAGGGAAGATTCAAAAGGAGAACATTTGAGACCATTTCAGAATTGGTTACGGATAAAAGGCTTAAAATAAGGAAGTCTAACCAACTCTTAGCAACATAAGTGAAAATAAATCCACACTTAGATCCATCATTATGAAACACCAAAGGCAGAGAGATTTCAAATGCAACCAGGTGAAGAAAGATGAATTCCAGAGGAATAAAAATTAAACCAAAGCAAACTTCTCATTAATAAGGAAGATGTGAAGACAGTAGAATAAAACCTTCAACATGTTGAGAGAAAATCACATCACCTGGGAATCTTATCATGCAGAAGAACAAAATCATGACATTTTCAAATAAACAAGGAAGAAATCACATATTGTTCCTATGTATATGTGTATAGATATGCATGAATATATTCATATACAGATATTCCTCAACTTACAATGGGGTTATGTCCCGATAAATCCATCGTAAGTTTAAAATACCCTCACTCAAATGCTTTTAACATACCTAGCCTACTATCACCATAACTTAAACTAACCCACCACAACCATACCCCCAAGGCTCACATTATTCTGCAGTTGGACAAGATCATCTAACACAATTACTTTGTAATTGTTGAATATCACATGCAATTTCTTGAATACTGTATTCAATGCGAAAAACAGAGTGGTTGTCTGGGTACAGAATGCTTGTGTGTTGTTCACGCTTGTTCGGGAGCTGTGGGCACTGTACCTGTCTAGCATCACAAGGGAATATCGCAGATGGCTGGCTAGCCCAGGAAAAGATTTACATTCCTCCGAAATGTGTATGGCTTTCACAGCAAGGTCAAGTTGAAAAATCCTAAGTCAAACCATCCTAGGTCAGGGACCATCTATACATCTTGATCAATGACAGTTAAAAGCACCACATATCAACATTCACAGGATGTAGCTAAATGAACACATGAAAAGAGTCTTGTCCTTAAATTATTAATTTAAAAACTGAAAAAAGAAAAAATTAAGCTAAGCAACAAACTCAAGAAGTTAGGATAAGAACAGAAAATCTAAAGAAATAAAGAAAGCAGAAAGGGCATACATTAATAAAATAAAAACAAACATCTAATAGGGAAAGAATTAATAATCTGTGAAAGCATCTTAAGAATTAGGTTAGCAGGTGCCTGGGTGGCTCAGCGGGTTAAAACCTCTGCCTTTGGCTCAGGTCACGATCTCGGGGTCCTGGGATCGAGGCCCGCATCGGGCTCTCTGCTCAGCAGGGAGCCTGCTTCCTCCTCTCTCTCTGCCTGCCTCTCTGCCTACTTGTGATCTGTCTGTCAAATAAATAAATAAAATCTTTATATGTAAAAAAATAATTAGGTTAGCAAATTGAACCTAAAAGACAATACCAGCTTAGACTCCGTGAAGGGGAACTCCCCCCCCCCCCAGCCTGCTGTGAGGGCTCTAATCATTCTGTGAATGGTCTCAGATTGGGCCATGAGTTGAGAATACAAGGCTATCAGTATGTCTCGTTCTTTATTTACATTTTTTATTTAATTGACTGGCAAATTGATTGATTAATTTCACATAGCAGATGGAAGCAGCCAGCAAGTAGGCCTGAAGGACAAAAGGCCCTTACCAAGCCCAGGAAGAGCTGTGGTCTTGGGGAAAAGGTGGCGTCAGAGGGGCTATGGCCAGACATGGAGGGACACAGCCACTTCTAAAAGGCAGCGATGGTATGGTAAACCCATCAGAAGTCAGGGGGCAAGTGAGCCTAGATGATGCAGGCCAGAGAACTCTGATGTCTCAGGCCCCAGAGCAGGGCGAAGAGAGGAGGACAAGGGACATAGTGGGGCAAGCAGAAAAAACACAGCACAGAATCTTTAAATCTCAATGCATTTGCTCTCTCTCTTTTAAAAAATATTTATTTATTTATGTATTTATTTATTTATTTATTTGAGAGAGAGAGAGAGTGAGATCACAAGCAGGGGGGAAGTGTAGAGGGAGAAGCAGACTCCGTGCTGATCAAGACCTGAGCGGAAGGCAGATGATTAAGGGACTGAGTCACCCAGGCGCTCCACCACCCCCCTCCCCTGCATCTTTCTTTTGATCTTTTTTTTTTTTTAGATTTTATTTATTCATTTGACAGAGAAAAGAGAAACACAGCCAGAGAGGGAACACAAGCAGGGGGAGTGAAAGAGGGAGAAGCAGGCTTCCCGCCAAGCAGAGAGCCCGATGTGGGACTCGATCCCGGGTCTCCAGGATCATGACCTGAGCCGAAGGCAGTCGCTTAACCAACTGAGCCACCCAGGCGCTTTTGATCTTAATGAGAAGGAATAGGAAGTTTCTCCATTGGTTACCATGTGTACTCCAAGTTTCTGATAAGCAACATCTATCAAGTTCAGAAACTTCAGTGTTATTCATAACTTTCTAAGAACTTATTAGAAGTAGACATTGAACTTTATCAGATGCTTTTTTGCATGTGTTGAGATAATGGGATTTCCCCCCTTTAATATTTAAACATGGTGAATTACATGGATACATTGTATATTCTTTTTTTTCTCATTCAGAAATATCTAACTTTAATGTGAGACATAATCTAACTGTGAAAGAGTGTAAGGCATGTATGTCAATGTTAAAGAATAATAATGAACATTCATGTACCATTGATACAGCATGAGAAAGAGAACATTATCAATAACTCGGAAGCACTCTGTGGACTACAGCCCCATCACATATCCTTCCCTTCCTCAGAGAGGCAACCATTATCCTAAAATTCATGGTAAACATTCCTTTGTTTTGTTTTTTGTTTTTTTATAGTCCTATTTCCTATATATGCATTCTAACAATATATTACTTAGTTTTGCTGGTTTTCAAAATTATACAGAGGTAGGGGACCTGAGTAGCATCTGACTCTTGATTTTGGCTGAGGTCATGATCTCAGAGTTGGGAGACCGCTCCACATCAGGCTCTGGCTCTGCCCTGGGCATAGAGCCTGCTTGAGATTCTCTCTCTCTTTCTCTCTGCCCCTCCCCCCACTCAAGCACATGTGGCCGCACAAGCACTCTCGCTCTCAAAAAAAAAAAAGTTATACAGAGGAAATCATTGTGTGTGTGTGTGTGTGTGTGTGTGTGTGTGTATCCATCTGTAATTAGTCTTTTCGCTTGAAATTATGTTTTTAAGATTCAGCGATTTTGAATTTCTAGCTGTAGTTAATTCATTTTCACTGTGGTGTGATATTCCATGAAATGATTCTATTGCGATCTATTAATTCATTCTACCATTGATGAATAGTGGAGTTGGTTCTGGCTTTTTGTTATTGTGACAATGCTGCTAAAAGGCTTTTTGTACAAGTGAGAGAGTACCCATGTGAAAGAGTATCTTTGGGTTGCCTCTCTGACATGGGCATTGCTGGTTTGTACAATAGGTCTACTGTGCTCAGTGAGGAAGAAGTGCTTCCCAATCACACAATGCTGACCAGAGTAGATGAGTGCCAAAACCATGCGACTGTCAGATTTTACTTTTTACCCATCTGATAATTAGGAAATTGCATTTCTTTTTTTTTTTTTTTTAAGATTTTATTTATTTGACAGAGAGAAACACAGCCAGAGAGGGAACACAAGCAGGGGGAGTGAGAGAGGGAGAAGCAGGCTTCCCGCCGAGCAGGGAGCCGGATGAGGGACTAGATCCCAGCTCTCCAGGATCATGACCTGAGCCGAAGGCAGTCGCTTAACCAACTGAGCCACCCAGGTGCCCCAGGAAATTGCATTTCATTGAAGTTTTAATTTACATTTCTCTAATTACAAATTAAATTAAGCATCTTATCAAGGTTCTATGACCATGTTTCACCTTGTGCAAAAATACCTATTTATTTTGCCCATTTTTCTAGTGAGCTGTGTATCTTTTTCTTACAGATTCATAGGAACTCTCTTAATATTCCAGATAGTAATCGTCTGCTTATTTTAAATGTTGCAAATCTCTCTTTTTTTTAACCATGTGGCTTCCCCCCTCCATACTCATATTGTGAATTTGATTCACGAAAGCCCTTAGTTTTTAATATGTATGAATTCATCATCTTTTTATTTTCTTTATGATTTATATATGTATTTTTTTGTCTTAAGAAACTCTTTCCTACCCTGTGTTTTTAAAGATATTCCCATATGGTTTCTTTACTAAAAAAGTAAATTTTTCCCTTTAAAGCATTTGATTTCTCTGGAATTATGCTCAGTCAACTTGCTAAGCTCTATTATTTTTCAGAAGACTCTATATTCACTCATTTCCTGCCCTTGCTGCAACAAATTACCATGCTCTTTGTGGCACAAAACAACACATTCATTATCTCAAAATTGGAAGTCAGAGTCCTGAAAATGAGTCTCATGGAGCTAAAATTAAGGTTTCAGCAGGGCTGTGTTCTTTCTGGAGGCTCTAGCAGAAAATTTGTTTCTTGGCTTTTCTGGCTTTTATAGGCTTCCGGCATTCCTTGGCTCATGGCCGACTTCCAGCTGTGTCCTTGCTCCAGCATCTGCTTTCATTGTCACATCCCCTCTGACCCTGATCATCCTGCCTCTCCCTTATAAGGACCCTCGTGATTATATGGGTTCACCTGCATGATCCAGGATAATCACTCCATCTCAAGATCCTTACCTTAATCGCGTCTACAAGTTCCCTCTTGCCATGTAAGCTAACCTATTCACCAGTCACAGGGATTATGATGTGGGCATATTTGGGGAGTCCTTATGCTGCCTATGACAATTTTCTTTTACTATTAGGTCAGATTTTTAAATAAAGCCAGCTCTGCTTTTCCTTTTTGAACTCCTGTATCTGCTCTATTTTCCTAACTGATTTAGCAGACTGAGATCTCCAACATAGTGCTCAATAGAAGTAATAGAATCGTCCTTGAATTGTTCCAAAACTAATTAAGAAAATATTTCAAAAAATCCCATCGTTGAACATGAGTTTGCTAAAAGGGTTCTGGAGTCAACTTTTCCTGGATAAATTCTACTTGTATTTTCCTAGAAATTTCAACCATGCATGTGTGTCGAAAACAATTGAATGCTTTCATTTTTCTGCTTTGATCTTTTTCCTATAATCCTTTAATATGAAGAATCATAGTAATTTATTTGATTTGCTAGTATTTAATCAATCTTAAATTCCTACAACAAACCCAGTTAGGTCATGATATATTTACTTTTTAAAATTTTTTTATTTTACTTTTATTCTTTTTTATTTTACTTTTATTAACATGGCTACATATTTGTGTTTATGTCTATGAGTAAGATAGATAGGAAATACTCATTGCCATTAATTTTCCAAGAAGTTAGGGGATTTAAACATGATTAGACTCATAAGAGGAGCTGGAAAGTCTTCCTTCTTTTTCTATACTCAAAAAGTGTGGGTAAGATTTGAGCAGAGCTTCTCAACCTGGGGCGAGTGGAAGACAGAGGCCAGTTTTATCCTTAGGAGACATTTACCAATGTCTAGAGACATTTTTTGCTGTCAAATCCAGAGAAGCACTACTGAATCTTAGTGGGTAGAAGCCAAGGATGCCATTGACTATCCTACGATGCGTGGGATGGCTGCTGCCTCTTCCCCCCGAAAGAATTTTATCTCACCCAATAAGACATATCTTATTATGTCAATAGTGCTGAGGCTGGGTTTCTTCTTCTGAAATAAAGAACCATGACCCTAATTTGTAATTTCGTGTTTTTTTCAAAGGGGCTTCAAAACTTAGGTAAGCTTGAGGGCCCCCACAGAACCCAGATCCTGTGGGGAAAAGAGACATGTGTGTAGAGCACAAGGCTGTGTGTATAAAAGAGACAGCTAATAGCTATTGAGCTAAAGTCAACCCTGGAGAGAGATGGAGGGAAGAAAGAAATTTTGTTTTGATATATTTCTCAATCAGTTACTAAGAAATTGGCCACCTGTAACAATGTCAAGATACTGAAGGAGAGTGATTAGTATGGTTTATAGTCCAGCTATTTTAATTCTTGGTATCTATCCTAGAGAAATGCTAGCACCTATACATAAAGACATGTTTGAGGATGTTCCCTGAAGCAATGTTTGTAAAAATGAAAAATTGGGAGCAATCTATATGTCAGATCTGTAGAGTGATGGATAAAGCGAGACATAGCCAACAAAAACCCTATTGAAAAAGAACAAGTTTTATATGTGTCAACATGGATATATATCTCAAAATACATTTTTGCATGAAAAATAAAATTGCATAACTGTTCTTATTGTATTTTAATGTTAATACATTTATATGTATGCATGCAATATGTTTTTACATAACACATTTATGTAATACATTCACACTCAAAATATTACTACATATTTTCTGTAGATAAAATGCATGTAAATATAAAAATGACCTTAAAGGACATTACATGACACACTGTATAAATGTATAGGGGAGTTAACTCTGGAGAAAAGGGGCATAGCAGCAAGATTGAGGAAAAAATATCAAATGTCCACTAATTTGACCTATGTTGTTCTAATTTTTAAGAGGAGAATGTATGCACACGTTTCATGTGTAATTGTTTTAAAAAGTAGATAATGGAAAGAAAGACAATAAAATCAAGCCAAATTGTTAACAGGGTTAATTCCTTTTTTTTTTTAATCTTTTGAAAATACCTTTAATCCATCCCTTTTGGATATTTAAGTTCATTCCAGTATTCAGTTAAAATAAAGCATGTTCTGATGAACATCTCATCTTCGCATTGCTGACTATTTACTTAGGGCAAATTCATAAAAGGAAAATACTGATTTAAGTGGCAAGAACAATTTTGGTGTTTTCATCCGTATTGCTAGATTATACCCCAAAACTTGCTGAACTGATTTCCTCTAACATCGACAATTTTCCTTTTCATGCCAGACTTTCCTTTTGTCACTCTTTCACCAACATTGAATGAAAGATTATCATTTTCAATTTTCGACTAATTTGAATGGCTAACTTTATATTTGCTTTTGTATTTTTTATAGTCCATGTGAATATTTTTTCAAATATCTGTGACCATTTTAGTTCTTGTTTTGTGATATTACTTGTTTTGGTTTTCTTTTCAAATTTGTATTTAAATTCTAATTAGTTAACACTCAGTGCAATACTGGGATCAGGAGGAGAATTTAATGATTCATCACTTACATACAATACCCCGTTCTCATCAAAAGTGCCCTCCTTAGCACCCATCATCCAGTTAGTTCATCCCCCAGCCACCTCCCTCCCTCCACCCTCACTTTGTTTTCTATCTTTAAGAGTCTCTTATGGTTTGTTTCCCTCTTTTATCTGTCTCCACCCCCCCATGTTCATTTATTTTATTTCCTCAGTTCCGTCGAGGAGTAATTGCCTTTCTGTGACTTACTTTACTTAGCATAATACTCTCTAGCTCCATCCATGTCATTGCAAATGGCAGGATTTCATTCTTTTTGATGGCTGACGAATAATTCATGTGTATGTGTAGCACATCTTCTTTACCCATTCATTCCAGTCATCAGTTAGTGGACATTTGGATTCTTTCCATAGCTTGGCTATTGTTGATAATGTCTCTATAAACGTCAGGGGGCATGTACTCCATTGAATCAGTATTTTTGTATCCTTTGAGTAAATACTTAGTAGTGCAATTGCTGGATCATAGGGTAGTTCTATTTTTAACTTTTTTTTTTTTTTAAGATTTTATTTATTTGACAGAGAGAAACACAGCCAGAGAGGGAACACAAGCAGGGGGAGTGAGAGAGGGAGAAGCAGGCTTCCCGCCGAGCAGGAAGCCCGATGTGGGGCTCGATCCCGGGTCTCCGGGATCATGACCTGAGCCGAAGGCAGTTGCTTAACCAACTGAGCCACCCAGGCGCCCCTATTTTTAACTTTTGAGGACAGTCCACAACAGCGTTAATTCTTTTTTAAAGATTTATTCATTTATTTTAGAGAGACAGAGAGTGGGGTTGGGGCAGAGGGAGACAATCTCAAGCAGACTCCCCAACAAAGATGGAGCCAGACTTGGTACTCAATACCATGACCCATGAGATCACGACCTGGACCAGAAATCATGAGTCTGAAGCTTAACTCACTGAACCACCGAGGTGCTCCTGTTAATTCTTCACTGTAGGAATATGCATGCATGGGTGTTGGTTTCCATTTTGTGTATTTTGGGGTTTTAAAATTCATAAAATAATAACAAAAACACAAATGCAATTTCAATTATAGAAAGAATGTTATGGCTACCAATCAAAACAGTGGAAGGGACAACGTAAAACCCACAAGTTCATGGGAGAGTTTATTTTGTACTTTATGAAGCTTATTTCAACAGATTTAGCATGATTCTGACAATTACCAACTTTCTTTCTTTTGGGAAGTAACACAGTGTGAGGGGAAATGCTCGCTCTCCCCTGAGAGCCTCTGACCTAGCCTAGGTGAGGAGGGTCAGTTCATTTTGCAAGGACAGGCAGAAAGGAGTTGCTCCTACTGCTTTAGCCCCTTGCTCCTGATCTTTCTGAAATGGAAGGTAATTCCTTCTGGATCCATGTAATAACTGTTTTCCCATTTCATATCCTCCAACTAAATGAAGGCACATTTAGATATAGAATTTCTATTATGACACATTACAAAGAACATTTCAAACCTGTTACTAATTCCTAATAATTTTTTTCAATCTTTCAGTTGGTTTTTGTATCCAAGGGATGGAAATTTGAGAAAGATGCAAATTTGTTGAGGTACTGATCCAGAATATAAAAATGAATTATGAAAAATTACTTAGAATAGTAGCTGGCATATGTACCTGCTGTGAGTATCAGTTATTACTACTAATACAATAGTTATTACTACCACCTATTCCAAGACTACTCTCGCCACAGTAAGAAGCAGCAGATATTTTCATTATTTACAGCTTTTTGCCGGGGGGGGGGGGTGGTGTGTGGCGGAGCAACTAGGGGGCTCAGTTAAGTGTCTGCCTTTGGCTCAGGTCATGATCCCAGGGTCCTGGGTCCAGTCCTGCATCGTGGGAAGGCTGCTTCTCCCTCCCTCTCCCTCTGCTGCTCCCCCTGCTTGTGGTCTCTCTCTCTCCCACTCTGTGTCTCAAATAAATAAATAAATCTTTTTTAAAAAATAAAACTTTTCTATAATGTTAGAAATAAAATTTTTTTAAGATTTTATTTATTTGAAAGAGAGAAACACAGCCAGAGAGGGAACACAAGCAGGGGGAGTGAGAGAGGGAGAAGCAGGCTTCCTGCTGAGCAGGGAGCCCGATGTGGGACTTGATCCCGGGTCTCCGGGATCATGACCTGAGCCGAAGGCAGCCGCTTAACCAACTGAGCCACCCAGGCGCCCCTCTTTCTTTCTTTTTAATATTATTTGCTTATTTTAGAGAGAGAATGCGTGTACACCTGCGAGCGGGGGGGGGGGCGTGCAGAGGGGAAGGAAAGGGAGAGAATCTCACAGCAGCTCGGACTGTGGACAGAGCCAGGCCTGGGGCTTGTTCTCACTACCCCGAGGTCAACACCTGAGCTGAAACCAAGAGTCAGGCGCTTAACCAACTGAGCCACCCAGGTGCCCCTCCCCAACTGCTCTTTAACGAGGTTAATTAGAAAGTGTGGGTGAGGGGCACCTGGGAACCAGAAGAGTAAAGGATCTTAGTCGTTGGTGAGGGTCCAATGACTGGGCAGGGTCCCTGTCCGAGTATCTCGCCCCACCTTCTTGCTATTCTAGCACCATTATCAAGGCCGTGTGGAGGAAAGCCAAGACCACAACACAGAAGACAGGATCTCAAGGGTGAGTGAAATATATTTACAATTCTTGACCCTGCCCCTTTCTGCCAGGTTTTGTTTGTAGCAGTCTTAACATTTCTGGAGCATTGTAAGGCCCTCACTCAACATACCCCTGGTGACTTACTCCTTGGTGGGAAGGTTAAATACAGCTGCTTGGTTACATCTCCTAGCCAGCAAAAATGGCCTGATGAACTCAGCAGATGCGTGGACTTCAATCCTGGAAGTGTAGATTTAGCTGTTGTGCGCACTCCTCATTCATGGGCAGCAGCTCCCCGGTAAATGATACGCTATCTCCCAAGACCATCTCCCTCTGCTTCCCTACCCTCACCTGTTTCGACACAGCTTTCAGCAGTGGAATTAAAGAACTAGATGTGGTAAGATATATGCGTATACTTTTATGGGTGCATGAAATTATTAAAGAATGATAAGAAACACTGAGCTAGCAAAGTCAGCCAGAGCAACCCTGGTACATGCTAACATCCAGTCACATGAAAACAGCAAAAAAGAAATATTTAAATCAATTGTACTATATCTCTTTGATGGAACAGTATATGGTTACTTAAAACTATGTCATGGAAAAATATTTAATGCCATGGAAATATGTCATATGAGAAAAAGACAGTTAAATAATGGTGTATATATATGTACATATATACACACACACACAATAATATAATTTATGCAGCATCATTCTGATTTTCTGGGGGGGGCAACAAAAGGAGCATATCATTCATACATAAAGAAAAAAGATAAAACATACACCCAAAACCTAATAGTGATTAGTCTGGGTAGGGGAATTAGGAGTAACTTTTCCCTTTGTGTATGTTTTCTCAAAGTTTCTATACTTAACATGTATTGGTTTTGTAATTAGAAGCAAAAGTAAAAGTATTTTCCTTTTTAAAAGGTGGTGGCACCAGTTAGAATGACAAAAAGTAATAAGATTGGAAACAAATTTTGGCAAGGATATAGAGGAAGAAGAACCCTATTATATACAGTTGGTGGAAATGCAAGCTGGTACAGACACTGGAAAACAGTCTGGAGGTTCCTAAGAAGTGAAAAATAGAGCTACCCTATGACCAAGCAATTGCACTACTGGGTATTTACCCCAAAGGTACAGATGAAGTGAAAAGAAGAGCCACATGTACCCCAATGTTCACAGTAGCAATGGCCACAATCGCCAGACTGTGGAAAGAGCCGAGCTGTCGTTCAACAGAGGAATGGATAAAGAAGATGTGGTCCATACATACAATGGAATACAGCCACCAGAAAGGATGAATACCTACCATTTGCCTCAACATGGATGGAACTGAAGGGGATGATGCTAAGTGCAATGAGTCAGAAAAGACAATTATCCTATGGTTTCCCTCATCTGTGGAACATAAAGAGTTCCACACTCCTTAAGGGAGACCCGGGCAGAGGACAATAGGGGAAGGGAGAGAAAACTTCAGGGAAAGAAATCAGTGAGAGAGAAAACCATGAAAAACTCTGGACTCCAGGAACCAAACTGAAGGTTAGAGAAGGGAAAAGGTGGAGGGATGGGGTAACAAGCCGATAGGTATTAAGGAGGGCACATGTGGTGATGAGCACCAGATGCTAATATGCAACTAGTGAATAGTTGAACTCTCCATCAAAAAGTAATGATGTACTATATGTTGGCTAATTGAAAATAATTTTAAAAAATGAAATATAAGGTGGTGGCAAGAGTATGACTGGCTGGGTATTTAAAAAAGAACTCTTAGCTTGTGTGGGTCATCACAAGTTCAGGGACTCATTCTCAACTTTCAAGTTTATAAGCACAATTTGATTAATTCACTAAAGAACCAACAATGGTACAAAATCGGGTTCCTGCGCTCAACTACCATTACTCCGCCTATGTTACTTTTCCATTAGGACAGAATCCCCCAAATGTAATCATTTCTTCAAGACTTTGACTCTTCTAAGGTTCTTGAAGTGAGGTAACAAATTCCTTCTCAAAAAATTTGTCCTGGCATTGTAGGAATGACGGTATAGCACCCCGCTAAGCACTGCTTGAACAGTTCTAAAACTATTCTTCTGTAATTTGTACCTTATTATTATCTATTTCTAGTAACCATAGCAAGTTCATATGCTTTCTTCTCATTTTCTTTAATAATAACCTTTAGAGAGCACTGCTTCCACTGGTGTGATAGGAAGAGGCCAGAGCTTGGGAAAGGACGTTGGTCCAGGTGTCAGGGATTAGGGTTCTAGGGCACCCGTTTTCTTTTTTTTTTTTCTTAAATATTTTATTTATTTGACAGAGAGGGAACACAAGCAGGGGGAGTGAGAGAGGGAGAAGCAGGCTTCCCGTGGAGCAGGGAGTCCGATGTGGGACTCCATCCCGGGTCTCTGGGATCATGACCTGAGCCAAAGGCAGTCGCTTAACCAACTGAGCCACCCAGCCGCCCCTAGGGCACCCGTTTTCTAAATGGTCACTGCACTTCCACCTGTGACCCGCTCCAAAGTGCACCCAGAGTGATTATTTAAAAACTTTAATCAGATCATGTCTCTTTCCTGCTTAAAACCATCCAATGGCTTCTCAGTGCTTTCAAAATAAACAGCTCTGCCATGATGGGTAAGGCTCTGCTATGCAACGGTGATCACTCCACCGTGGCCACACTGGCCTTCCCTTTGTTCTTCAGATATCCCACTAGTTCCCACCCCAGAGCTTCCATCCTTGTCTCGAATGCGCTTTCCTCGTTGACATACTTGGTTCCTTCTCATTTAGGGTTTGGCTCAAACATCACCTCTCTGACCGGTCAACTAGGCCTCCCCCATCACACTCGTTCTGTTTATTTGTTTTCAGGTCCCCTAACACAGCCTGGAATTATCCTGATCATTTGTTGCTTCACTGGTTCTTTTTCCGTCTCCCACATCAGAAAGTAAGGGCTCAGACAGGCACCCTTGGCAGGATTCCGCTGTGCAGCATCCCAGCCATTAATGCTCAGCCATTAAGAGCTGAGTGAATAAGGAGCTGCAGAAGCCTCGGTGCACCTCCTTCTTGTTCAATGAGGTTAACCAGATGCATGTGAGCAGGCTTAAGTGGAAGCACGCACTCACAGAAGCCAGTGCGGGCTAGCTCGGGGTTTTCTAGAAACTTCGGGACAGGAAGCCTTAAAAGGGAAGGAGGGAGGGGGTGGAGAGTCTGCGTCTGTGGGGGTCTGTGTGGTCGGCTCGCAGGCGGAGCGTGCGCAGGACTAGGCTCCTTAAGGGAGACGCGGGCAGAAAGCCATTGCTAGTGTTTTCCTTTTTGGACGCCGGGACCTGCTGGAAGGCAAATAGGGAGCAAATTGGGAAGATAAAGAGCCCAAGACAGGCGAGTCCGGGTCCGCTCGGGCGGTGTCCGGACAAGGCTCGTCAGTCGTCGCCCGCTTGCGGCCGCAAGTGCCACCGCCACCGCCTGCCTCCCTCCGTTCTCTCGCGGGTCGGCTTCCTCGGAGCGCTGAAAGGGCTTTCAAAGTACTAAATGCAGGTGACATCTTTTTCTGAGTAAAAAAAAAAAAAAAAAACCCAAGTCTGAAAATGCACAAATGCTCAGAGAGGAAGGTCGGACAGCCGCCTGCCGGGACGCCCTCGCCCCTGCCCTTCCCACAGCCTGAACCCCCGGCCTCCGGCCTCCGCGGCGCGGGGCTGAGGGGCGGGGCCGAGCGGCCGGCTGACGCCGCCGGGCCGGGACTGCGCAGGCGCGGGGCGGGCTCGCGGGCGGTGTCGCGCGCGGGGCAGTTCGCGCGGGAGCCGGGCGCACGGGCGCCGGGGCTGCAGGTGGGTGGGAACGGAAGCGCCTGCGGGGCGGAGGGGAAGCCAGGATGGCGACTCCGAGTAGGAAGACGTCGACCCCAAGCACCCTGCCCTTCAAGAGAGCTCTCCCGCGAGATCCGTCGTCGGAGGTCCCGAGCAAGAGAAAGAGCTCGGCCCCGCCGGCGCCGGCGCCGGCGCCGCCACTGCCCCTGCAATCGTCCCGGCCTTTCGTGGAAGGCTCTATCGTTCGCATCGTGATGGAGAACTTCCTGTGAGTGGCCGGAGGCCGCGCCGGGGCGAGCGGGCCCGCGGGCGGGGGGCGCAGGCTGCGCGGGTGGGGGAGGCGGGAGGTGGCTGTGCGCCCGGCTGGGGGTCTGGCCGTGGATTCAAGCCGGGGTTGCCGTGAGGACTGACGTCAGTGTTGGGGTGGCTAGGTGTGCGTCTGGAGTGCTGCAAGTTTTTTATTCATTCAGCCAACGTTTCCTGAAGGCGTCACACGGCGGGCAGTGGACGTGGTAGGGAACCGATTTCTTTCAGCTGGGAGTCACGGCCTAGAGGGAGGACCTAATCTTTAATTCCCCAAAGTGCGGGCGCCGGGAACTCAGAGGAAGCAACAGTTAAATCAGGAGAGCAGTGATGCTGTGGTAGGTTCGTTGAGAATCAGCAGTTGCTAGGTGGGCAAAACGGTGAAGGTTGTCCCGGATGGAGGTGGAAATGTACAAGAAAATCAAGCCTTCCTCTCGGTTACTGGGCCTCCCAGCAGACCCTGGACCCCTCCAAAGCCAGCTTTTTCCCTCTGCTTCCTTTTCTAGTAATAATACCAAGCCTTGTCTTTTGTTTGTTTTTTTACCCGCCAGGGTATCTTGTGCCAGGTATAGAAGTAGATGGTTTATTTACACAATACTTTCATTTTCTCCTTATAACAACTCAATCTCCATTGAGCTCAGAAAGGTCAATTTACCCATGTTTATATTGCTATAAGTAGTTGAATTGCTATTTGAATCCACATCAGGAAAAATAAATAAAATCAAATGAGTTACCTACCATAATATACATGTATATTATGATGCTTTAGGGGGCACGAAGGATGAAGTGGTTAATTTCATCCCTGACTGTGGGGAAGGGCTTTGTACAGGAGGTTTACCAAAGTCTGAAGGGAAGAGCTTGGTAGACCGAAGGAACTGCCTGAAACAGTTCCTCCTATTTAGGAAGTGTCTAGTATTTTGAGTACTGGTAGAACATAGGATGTGAGTGACGTGGACAGATGATACTGAAGAGGTGGACAGCTACTGAGGATCTGTGTTTTCTATGTTGAAGAATTCCAGCTTTATCCTCTTAGCAGCCAGGATGCATTTTAAGCAGGGAATGACATGTGATTTCCATTTTACCCTGGCAGCAGTGTGAAGGATGATTTAGAAGGGGTACGAGATTGGAGCAAGAAGACTTTTACAACAATGAGAGATGATCAGAGTTGGAACCTAGGCTTAGCAGTGGGAAGTAGTGGAAAGAAGATTTGACAGGATCTGGCTCCAGATTAGGAGGCCCCAGGGTAAGAGAGTTATGCAGTATTTTCTAAAGTTCTGTCTTGCTCTTGGTCAGATATGGTCCTTTTCGGAAGAGGGAGCAATTTGGGGAGAGTAATAATGCTTTTTGAATCTTGTGATTTGAAGTTTCCTGTGGGGTGTCCAAAAACGATCATCTATAAGCAGTATTTTTAAGGATCTGGAAAATGCAAACAGGTGAGAGATTTGGAAGTCAGGCATGTAGGTGATCTGGAAGTTGCAGAAATGATTGAGCTGGCCCAAAAGGAAATATAAATAGGAATAGAAGGCCAACTACAGAGTCCTGGAGGAATGCCAACATGTAAGGGTGAGCAGAAGAGGAGCTGGGACAGAGAAGGATCTGTTCAGGGAGGTAAGCGGAAAACCGTGGGAGAGTATTCTCTAAGAAGCCTAAGGGGAAAAGTGTTTCAAAAATATTATCTGCTACATTAGAGTTGGGTAACAGGACCGCGAAGAGCCTACTGCATTCTGCAGTTAGAAATTTTTGCACCCTTTGAAGCAGGGTGAGCACAACATTTTGCAAGTCCTAGAAGAATGAATGGGTATGAGGAAAGAAAGCTTGGATGGCTGTAATGTGCAGAGCTATGGTGTTTATTTTCATGATGAGAGGACACTGAGTTTTAAGAATGAGGGAGGAGGATGGGCTTAAAGAACTGAAGTGCCCTGAAACAGAGTAGTTACCGGAGGAATTCCTAGGAATGAACAAAATCCCTTGGGGTTGGAAATGGAGGGAAAGGTTTCTAGGCTGACGGAATAGCTTGTACAAAGGCTTGCAGAATAAATAACACTGTCAAGAAACTGAATGAAGTTCATGAGAGGTAGAATTTGGAGGTCTGATTAGGGAACAGAGGAAGGAGGTAGAAAGTAGAAAAAGATGATGCAAGAGCTAAATTCTGAAGAATTCTATTTTTTCTTCTTCTTAATGAGGGATCTCAGAATTGCATGTCTGCCAACATGACTTGGTGACTGGTTGGATGATGGGGGCCAGTGGGGAAGGAGATGGTAGAATCAAAGATGATGCAAAGCTAATGCCTAGGTTTCTGATTTGGGCAATGGAATGAATGATAATACCATTTACTAAGAGACCACAAGAATGCTTTGGGATTAGAAAGATAGCGGGTTTAGTTTTGAATGTGGGAAGTTTGAGGTGACTGTTATGCAACATCCAGTAGTGTTGTGGGAGTGGTGATTGCATTTGTAGGTCACGTGGACTGACTTCGAGCATGTCCATACACCAGAAGTCATGGAGGATATATGCGATACCAGGCAAAGTACATTCAGGAGGAGCTCAGAGAAAAGGAAACTCACAAAAAGGGAATTTCCCAATAAATACAGAGTCAGACCAACTAATTTTTTTAATGTGGAGGCTTTGTCTTGTTTGTTTGGCAACTTGCTGTTAATGTGTGTATGTTATAGGCCAGGAGTTCCTCTCCTTTTTCCTCTTGTTTTTATTGTTATCTTACACATCAGTTACATCACTGTTTTAGTAAAACAGGAGCTCAGAGATTTTACAGAAGAAAATTAAAAAGTTGAAAGAACGGGGCTTCACGTTTGGGGATTAAGATGTTCCAAGACTGGTCATTTTCCAGATGCCTGAATTTCCCATACTTGTTTGATTTTACTCATTATATTAAGGGTTTCTTTATAATCCAGCTTTGAACAGAACAAAGCATTTGAAAAGATAAAGTAGGTAGATGCCATGTTGAGATGCGGGGTTGGAAACTATCAGAAAAACTTGTTTACTCCCTGTATTTACTTGTATTGCCACATGGCATTTCCAATTATTTTTCTTTGAGTACTGAAGTGGAAGGTGCTTGGCTAAGTTACTTACATAGCAGATTAGTAGCAGGGACAGTTTATATTGGGGTATTATTTATGGGTTCTAATTCAGGTTATTGAAGACAATGTATCTGAATCTGTTCGTTTCACGTTTTGCCATAGTTGTCCTTCCTGACTAATAGGGATTTGCTGCTATTGTTTAGAGAGTTACTTAAAACTGCTGGACAGCAGGAGCTTTCTGGTTTGAGGGAATGTATCTGAAGTGCTGGCTTGATGATGATGCATTCTTGTTTCTTTCCATAGGAATAACATTTATTTGAACATGGACTAAACAGTGGGTCTTTTGGTGAATCTCTGGCAGCATATTAAAAAAATTAATAATATGAAAACCATTGAGTTGATAGATACCTTCAGTTTTTAATTAGAATAGGAATTGGATTGTTTCAGTTAGTAAAATGTGAGAAGTTGCTATTAAGCATTTTAATTCCACAGAAATACAAATGTAAAATTCACAGATTTAAGATGAGCAATGGTTTCTTTTACATAAATTTTTTTCTTACATAAAATTAAAAAAAATGTACAGTGGCTTTGATACATTTTCTCATGTATTTTAATAAAAAGGAATAATATCCAACTTTGCTTCATTCAACAGACTTAAATTTGAAAAGGGCCTGCGAAATCTTTCTCGCTGATACTCTTAGTTAGATATGCATTATCATTTTCTCATTTCCTCCATTGATTTTTTTTTCTCTCTATAGTTTATTAACAGTGTATAAATACATGAAAATGTAAGGTCAGCTGGTTTTGAAAGGAATTCAAGGAAGCCTGTAGAAAAACATAGGCAGTAATAAATGTTTTTGTAAAGAAAATATTCTTGTGTCTTAGTAATTTCCCTTCTTTATAATTCAGAACATATGATACCTGTGAAGTATCTCCTGGACCCCATCTGAATATGATTATCGGAGCTAATGGAACAGGAAAGTCTAGCATCGTGTGTGCCATTTGTCTGGGATTAGCAGGCAAACCTGCTTTCATGGGACGGGCAGATAAGGTGAGTTAATGACCTAAGTATTAAAAAAAAAAAAAAAAAAGAGTCGTGACTTGCTTTGAGTAACAGATCACTTTCTCTATCTCAGTTCCTTGGGTAACAAAGATGTAGAGCTTGAAAGTAAAGAGTGAAGTTGGTAGGCGGAACTGTTGAGAGGAATTTTTCTAGAAGTATTTTGGGCTATAGACCTAGAGAATTCTCCAAGTATGTAACACTTAAAATTCTTAGTAATAGTGTAAAATGTCTTATTGCTGGGCTTGTGGAAAGGTGAAGTAAGTTTACCAAGGGCAGAAGCAAAATTGTGTGGATCCCAAGACTCCTGTAAGCTCCGGAGTTGTTTCCCCTTTCCCGGGGAGCATTTGCTTACTTTGCACCTGAAAGGCATTTGGTTGCTCTGAATTGGGGATATTGCAGTTAGGGAAAGGCTGGGAGATAAAACTGAGAGCCAGGTGCTGTTTAGTAGGAAAAATAACACTGCAAAATGGGACATAGGGATACTTATCTGATTGTTAGCTCTGAATATAGAGGAACAAAAAAATCCTCTAGAGAATTACTGCATAATTGACATATATTATTAGTTTCAGATGTACAATATAGTATTTATATGCTTTATGAAATGGTCACCATATAAGTCTAGTTGCCATCTTTGACTGTACAAAGTTGTTACAGTATTATTGACTATATATTCCCTAAGCTGTATCTTACATCCCGGTGTCTTATTTTGTAACTGAAAGATTGTACCTCTTAGTCTCCTTTTTCTGTTTTTTCCACCTCCGCTTCCTTCCTCTTTGAGAAAAATCAGTCATTTCTAGAGAAGAAGGTTGCGAGGGGTAGATAGAGTGGGGGGAAAAAAGAATGTAAAAAAATAAGAAAAATATATGGTGGTTGAAACAGCCCTGAAATTCTGGTTTAATATTACAGAAGATGAGTTCTTGGTGCCCCTGACCCAGGGTGGGCTGTGTGTAGTCAGTGGATGGAGCCTTCCGGTGCATTGTCCTGGGATTGCCGCCCTAAGGGAACTGGCTGTTAAAATTTCTTTCAAAAAGTCCTAAATATTTGTTCGGCTCACATTTTCATTGGACAAAACCAGATAAAAGGGCCCACCTTCCATCCGAGGGAACAAGCACATGCAATTCTCTGGCGGGCCTGCCGGGGAGCTGGAGCTCTACTACCAGGGCATTACCCGGGTGCAGCAGACATTTCCGTGACCAAGACAGGGTGCTGTGGGGCCCTCCTGGGTCAGCTGCTGTAGTGCCACCACCATGCTAGGGTGCGCCCTGCCTGCCCTGCTGCCTAGCCACTGCTCCAGCGTCTGTCCCAGGCCACATGTGCGGCCCTTTGTGGTGCTCCGGGGGGCGCGGGGCCCATGCTGCCTGGTCTCCTGTACTCCCCTGGGCCCCGCGGTGGCAGCACACTGCACACCGAGGGCCACAAAGTTTTCGTTGAATTGCTAAAGGATGACATTGAGGAGGAAAAAGAGATACCGAAGCGTAAATCCGTCCCCAAGATGTCTGGAAGTTGGGAGCTGGAAGTATATGGGATAAAAAAGCCAAGTTAGTGCAGAAAGTTGCTGAAGAAAAGATCACTGTCGCTTTCAACATCAGCATTTGATGGGGAAGAACCCTCCCAAGGGCAGAAGGTTGAACAGCCTGAATTGACTTCCGCTCCCAGTTTCATGGTCGAAGTTGTGAAGGGAGTAGTGGCAGCAAGAAGCCCCTGAGCTGGACGGTCACGGTCCAGAAGATGAGGCTGGGCGAGAGGAGGTCCAGAGTGACAGTGTCTCCATCAGGGGAGTGAGCTTTCAGTCCATCGTTTAGTCTGAGTGGAAGGATCCGAGTGACACACTCAACACCGATCCCTGGCCTGGTCCTTCTGTGACCACATGATGATTTCCCGGCAGATGGATGGGTGGATAACACTTTTGCAGATGAGTTAGTAGAGTTCAGCATAGCCCTGGAGCACCAGGAATACATTACTTTTCTCGAAGATCACCGAAGTTTTGTCAAAAGCTGGTAGAGCAGGCGAGACATTGAATGCCTTAGTTTCATGGCAGGCTTTGGTCAGGGAACAAGCTACTCTGAAGCTAGGCACACACACATTTTCAAATGGTTTTCATCCTAATATGGAAGATATTTAAAGTTTAAATTATTTCCATGGCCCTCTAGTTTACTTTTCATTTATTTCTTCTCTACAAATCTTTTGTTCCTAGATTTTTGTATGACATAAAGATGGATGATAAAATTGGCTTATCTCCTCCCCAAACAAAAAGTACTATGAAAAACTTTCTGCTAGTAAAGCTTAAATTCTTTTTTTTTAAAAAAGATTCTATTTATTTATTTGACAGAGAGATCACAAGTGGGCAGCAGGCAGACAGAGAGAGGAGGAAGCAGGTTCCCTGCTGAGCAGAGAGCCTGAGTGGGCCTTGATGCCAGGACCCTGAGATCATGACCTGAGCCGAAAGCAGAGGCCTTAACCCACTGAGCCACCCAGGTGCCAAAAGCTTAAATTCTTAAAGTTGTGAATGTACAGGTTTCTAGAACATATAAATGAACAAAGCAGACTCTTAGTAGAAAAAAATCAGCTGTTAATTTTTTTCTCAGAACACTGAAGACATTTATCCATTAGTTCTGACAGCAGTCGTTTTCTGTTTTACACAAAGAATATGACGGTACTAGAATCCATCAAGGATAGAATGAGAAATTAAAAGATAGTCTCATTCACGAATATAGGAGCAAAAATCTCAAGAAAAAGAAACTTTGTTGAATCTAATACATAAAAGGCATACTACATCATGACCATAGAATTTATTCAAGGAATGAGAGATTGAACATTAGAAAAAAATTAACATATCACGGGTTTTTTTAACTTATTTTTTTTACATACCACATTTTAAAGGAGAACTGGATGATCCTTTCAGTAGAGAAAAAGCATTAAATTCCATAGTAACTTATGATAAAAAAAAAAACTCAGCAAATTAGAAGTAGACAATACCTACCTTTTAAAATTCTATTAAAAGACAAGTAAAAATATACAGCAAGTTCAGGAATAAGTCAGGATTGCCTACTAACACTGCTATTCAACATTGTACTGGAAGTTCTAGATAGAACAGTAGGGTAAGACAAAAGATACAAGTTAGAAAGAAAACTGTCCTAAACAGGTTTTATGAAAGACTGCAGTGAAAACCACAAAAAAGACTCCATATAAGCCTTCTGATGAATTGATCTGGACATTTATCAGGCTTTCCAGATACAAGATTATGTAACAAAAATCTGTTGCATTCCCATACATAGACAATGAACAGAAAAATGCAATTAAAGATAGGTATTATAGTAGCACCGTTATGTAGCAATAAATTAACAAAAGACATGTAAGACCTATATTTAGAAAGTACAAATTTTATTTTAACGTATTGGGATTGGGTTAAATGGACAGGTATGCTGTATTAATGGGTAGGAAGACCTATAAAAATGTCATTCTTCACATTGATAAACATGTTGAGCATCATTCCAGTCAAAATCCCAATATTGTCTATGGCAAATTCCAAGTTCTAAAATTTAGGTGAAAAAAAGAAATGGCCAAGAATAGCTAAGATACTCCTAAAGAAATTCAACAAAATGGGAAAACTTTTTCTGTACTAGCAGATATCAAGACTTCGCACAAAGTTATAGTGAATGACGACGTTGTATGGAGTATTATTTAGCCATAAAAAAGAATGAAATTTTGACATTTGTGACATGAACGGACCTAGAGGGTGTTAACACTAAGTGTAATAAGTCAGATAGAGAAGGACAAATACCCTATTTCACGTGTATGTGGAATGTAAAAAATAAAACCAAAGATCCAGAAATAAACCCAAATACAGAACAAACTGGTGCTTGCGAGAGGGAAAGAAGATGTGGCCTCGGTGGGACAGGTGAAGGGAATTAAGAGGTACAAACTTCCAGTTAGAAAACAAGTAAGTCGTGGGGATGAAAAGCACAGCATAGGGAATATAGTGAATAGTATTGTAACTTTGGATGGTTCAGATGGTAACTCCATTTACCGTGCTGAGCATTA